>BFEA01000765.1:472991-484109 GCA_003427395.1 Chara braunii
TGTGAAAATCACAAGTTTGAAGCTCCCAAATCACCAAGATTGCATCAAGAAGCATCCATGTGTGCAGCGCTACACTACCTACTAGTGTGAGTATGAAAATCACAAGTTTGAAGCTCCCAAATCACCTAGATTGCATCAAGTAGCATCCATGTGTGAAGCGCTACACTACCTACTAGTGTGAGTGTGAAAATCACAAGTTTGAAGCTTCCAAATCACCAAGATNCCAAATCACCAAGATTGCATCAAGTAGCATCCATGTATGCAGCGCTACACTACCTACTAGTGTGAGTGTGAAAATCACAAGTTTGAAGCTCCCAAATCACGAAGATTGCATCAAGTAGCATCAATGTGTGAAGCGCTACACCAACTACTAGTGTGAGTGTGAAAATCACAAGTTTGAAGCTCCCATATCACCAAGGTTGCATCGAGAAGCATCCATGTGTGAAGCGCTACACTACCTACTAATGTGAGTGTTTAGATCACAAGTTTGAAGCTCCCAAATCACCAAGATTGCATCAAGTAGCATCCATGTGTGAAGCGCTATACTACCACATAGTCTGAGTGTAGAAATCACAAGTTTGAAGCTCCCAAATGACCAAGATTGCATCAAGTAGTATCCATATGTGAAGCGCTACACTACCTACTAGTGTGAGTGTGAAAATCACAAGTTTGAAGCTCCCAAATCACCAAGATTGCATCAAGGAGCATCTATGAATGAATCGGAGTACTTCTCCCCTAGTGTATAAGTGAAAGAGGTGAGTTTTAGTAGTTCATGGAGGAGAGAAGATGAAGTAAGAGAGGATGGAGGAGAAGGGGAGAGAGATGAGGGAGATGGAGATGGAGAAGAAGAGGAGGAAGACAAAGAGAGTGAAAGAGAAGAGGAGGAAGGAGGAGATGAGGGGGGGAGAGAAGAGAAGGAAGAGGGAGAGAGTGAGGAGGAAGAAGGGGAAGAAAAAGGAAGAGGGGAAGAAGGAGAAGAGGAGGAAGAAGATGAAGAAGAAGAGGAAGAAGAAGAAGAAGAAGAAGGAGAAGAAGAAGGAGAAGGAGAAGAAGATGAAGGTGAAGAAGTATTTCTCTTCCTCTGACCTTGTTGATTCCTTGATGTTGGTGTTCTTTTGATGAAGCTTTTTTTTCTTGCACAATCCACTCTTGGTTATGGCTTCCTTCTTCTCCAAGCCCTTCTATCCTCCTCCCTTGCTTTATTTCAGGCTATGGCAAGCTCCCCCAGCTATGACTGTGGAGTCCTCCCCTCTAGGAGGGCTAGAGTTCTCCCACTAGCATGGGCTCCTCCCCTCTCACTCCATGTGCAAAGGTGCTCCTGTGGGCTCACTTGAACAGCATGGGCACTCCTCATACAAATGTGAGAGTGACGGACTGCATCCTCAGCTTATGTAGGCTGAAACCAGCAGTCCGGCCAGCCCATGAGCCTCCCCATGAGCCTTGAGGTGAACCGAGGTACCCCCAAGGCAAAATCTACTCACTAGGCCTTTCTGGAGGTACCTGGGCCTCTTTTTGGCCAAGTGCATGCAGTCCAAGTAGTTGGTACCAACTCGGACTGCCTCTTGGCCTACCCCAGCCTCTTTTTCATTGCTCAAATGCTGCCCCCTAGGGTCCTAATGCCCAAGGGGCAACAATACTTGAAAGAAAAAGACCTTGTGGGCCTTTTTCTCGATTTTTTCAAGTTTCGGTCTCTTTTGAGTAGGCCGGAGCATTTTTCCATATGGCGGCACATTTTGAACCTTGGATCTGGATGAGATCCAAGGCTAGCAATAATCCGAGCTACCCTCTAGTAGCCCTTGCTTCAATTTTGAGCCCCTAAGTCCAGTTTTTCAATTTTTGGTGCACCTGGCTCTCTTTTTGGGCCAAATGCACTGTTTTGTCTTTTTCCCTCTTTTCTTTCTTTCTATTTTGGGCTGCCACCTCGTTCCGGAGCTAGCCGTTTTGAGCTGGCCCTCAAAAAGCGGCTAGTTCCTCTCAACCATGAGATCTGATCTCAGATCCATGACCCAAAAGAAAACCGGTCACTTCGTTTTTGCATTTCGTCTCATTTTCAACTTTTTAATTCATATTTTATTGAGATCAATCCGGATTGCCCCCCATCATCATAGGAGGGATGAGGTCACTGTTGCTACCTGCTAGTCCCTATTGTGCAGGTCCCAATAGGCCGGCACACTCTCCTCCACTCTTTTCTCCCTTTTTGTCTCATTCTCCCTCCTTTTTCTCTCATTCTTCTTTCTTTTTCTTTTATATCTGTTGTGACAAGTAACAAACTGATGTGTACCTTCTTTCTAAGCCATAGGGCCTCATTCAAGGCCAGGTTAATGGTTGTTACATGGCCGTTATATCTCGGATTCCAATAATGGCACCCCCATGCTCCTAGGGGGCTCTATTTTGCTCCGGTTTGCCCAATTCTGGGCCCCTTTTGCTGCGATTTTCTAAGGGCAGCCTTTTTCTCATGTTGGGCCTCTCAAGGCTCTATTTTCTTATGCCGTGCTAGTCCGAGATATCCCGGACTGCTTGGCAGCCTTCCCAACACCCTTATTTCATTTTTCTTTCTCCCATGACTCCCCCACTTGCTCCCACTAGTGCTTGCACTAGTGGTGCTGATATTTTCCACCGTCTAGATCCTCGATCTCGATGGTGCCGCTTGTTTGCACAATTATTCCTTGTGTATGCTCATGGTTCCCTTGGGACATCCCAAGTCCCCATCATTTTTCTACATGCTAGCTCCATTTCTTTGTCCTGGCGGCGGTCTCGCCAGCGCGCGTCCCGTTTTTCGATTTTTATTATTTGGACCCATTTGGTCCCGACAACATTCCGAACGGTGTCCCGTTTTTATTTCTTTAGGGACCATTGCCCTTGGTAGCCCCATCATTTCTACACGTGTGATGATTTTTCTAGGTCGTGAGATCTCATCTCACGGTTGCCGTTTACCGTCTTTACTTGCCCCTTGTCGAAATTGCTGCTTTCTAGTCTTCCGGGTTTGCCGTAGCTCATTCCTCTTTGGCCTTGGCATCCCCCATGCAGTCCGTAATTTCTCGGACTGCAGTCATGGCTGTTTTCCATACTAACAGCCCCACAACTTGCCTCATGTTGAAAAAAAATGAAGCGTTAAATTTTGTAGTGCATCCGGGCTCAATATTAGCTCCGGATGCACCTAAAATATGTGTTTTCTCTCCCCCATGCAATCCGTTGCAACTCGGACTGCAATGGGGGTTAATTCCTTAGCCCCAATGCCCCACAACTACCCCCTACTCAAAAGAAAAAGAAACGGTCAATTCCCAAGTGCATCCGACCTTGATTTTGGCTTCGGATGCACCTAAAACATGTGTTTCTCCTCATGCATGTATTCCGTTTTATTCTGGTTGCAAGAGGCCTTGATTTTCTTTGATTTTCTCTGCAAAAATCAAAGAAAATCGAAGTCCTTTGTAGCCGCCATATTCCAGAATGAATCTGATCACGGATAAATCTCCCCAAGTGACCGTTTTTTAACGTTAAGGTTTTTTTCTCTTTTCTTTTCTTTTTTTTTTTTTTCTTTTCTCCTCCTTTCTTGGACAGTAGGGACCTGTCAGTCCCTACCTATGGCAGTCTCTACTGACGTCCAACTCACTCACTCCCTTTCACTCTTTTTTTCTTATTCTCTCCCATTTTATTTTATTTTTTCTTTTTTTTCTAGCATGCCAAGTGTCAAGTGACCGTTAAGGCCCTTTTCTAGCCTCTTCCTCTTAGTTTTGGCCCTCCTTATGCCCAAGGTGCAGTCCGTTGTTTCTCGGACTACAATAATGGTCTTCCCATGCCCATGGGAGTCTCCTTCTGCTCCTACACTTCTTCCACAATGGTCCCTCCTACTCCGATTTTCTCCCGGAGGGCTATTTTTCACATGGGGTCTTATTTGACTCTATTTTTTTGGGGGAGGCTGATCCGAGATTTTTCGGATTGCTTCCATGCCTCCCACTTTTTTTTTCTTTACTTTTCCTTCTCCTTTTGGCCTTCCTGTTTGTCACCACTAGTACTTGCACTAGTGCTGTTAATATTCTTGGCCGTCAAGATGTCGATCTTGACGGTGCACCTTGCATTTATTATTTTTCCCTCATGCGGTGCCATCGTTTCTTCTTGGGACTTTCACATGTCCCCGCCACTTGTTCCGTCGGTGGTCCCCGACACTTAGTCCCGTCGGTGGTCCCCGACACTTAGTCCCACCAGTGGTCCCCGACACTTATTCCCGTCGACGGTCCCCAACACTTAGTCCCGTTGGCGGTCCCCGACACATTTCGCCCCGGACGCCATTATTTTTACTTAGTCCCACGTGGCCCCGGGTGCCTTTCCCCGAGGTGTCCCATGCCCCTTAGGCGTCTTGTCGCCCCATAGCAACCCCTCTCCTTAGTCTTTCCTCGCCTTTTGTGCGTGCCGATCTCTTTGGTCATGGGCCTCCGCTTCGAGGCTCTCATAGGTGGCCCGCACGTTGGACCCTCATTTCCTGGCTTCCCGCAGCTTCAGGCCGCCCATTCCTCGACTTCCTTATTCCCTTATTGCTATCGTGCTGCAATTGCTAGTTCAAAGGGCTCTTTAGCCTTAGTCTTATTGCATTCCGATGACCCTCCCGGCCTCCTGTTATGTTCTATGTGCCCCTGTTCTTGCGCTCGCTTGCTTGCCGCCGCTAGTTCTTTCCTCCTGTGGTTCTCTCCTCAGGGCATCACTCCCTTCTGCGGCCTAATTCTTTGTCTTTTCTCTCTCCTGCTTCCTCACTCCAGATTTCTCTGTTATGCACAAATTGTCCGTATTCAATCTCTCGAGTGATGGGAAGTTATTCGGGACCCACCAGTCCCGACAACGTTACGGATCTCTTGCACTATGATCCACCCTGTCCTGATGTTAAGCTCATCTCTTTGGAGCCAGATCCTCCTTCTATGTCCATGACTTTCATCTCTACTTCCCGCTCTCCGCCTTCCATCGAGTCAACCTCGTCGTCGCACGCTGACGCCGATGCTGAGGATCTTGCACGCTATACGGCTGACCTGGAGCCCGCAGTTTGTGACCTCATTCGAGAGTACCACGACATTTTCCTATCGTCGTTCTCGTATGCCCGCATCCCTCCGATGCACGACATCAAGCACTTCATCCAGCTTTTGTCTGACTATCGTGTTCACTACCAGGCACCCTACATACTCTTGATCCTAAAGACCACTGAACTCAAGCGTCAGCTTGAGGAGCTACTGAGACTGGGTTTCATTAAACCCAGGAGCTCCCCGTGGGTACACCCATCTTCTTTGCTCACAAAGCGGATGGAACTTTTCGTCTCTGCATCGACTATCGCGGGCTCAACGGCTGCACGGTTAAGAAGAACTAACCCATGCCTCGTTCCTACGAGTTGTTCTACCGCCTAGCAGGCAACTGCTTTTTTACGAACGTTGATCTTCCTAGCGGTTACCATCAGATCCGCGTCGCTGCAGCGGACCAGCCGAAGACAGTATTCCGATTGCGCTTCGGCCACTATGAGTTTACGGTGATGCCATTCGGCCTCACCAATGCATCTGCTACCTTCCAGAGGGTGATGAACGACATCTTCAAGGACATCCTAGAGGTGTACGTTCTCGTCTACCTCGACGATATCCCGATCTACAGTCGTACCCTTAAGGAGCATCTCAGACACATCCGTGACGTCCTTGATCGCTTGCGCAGACATGACTTCTACGCCAAGCTGAGCAAAGTACCGCTTTTCCCAGCACAAAGTGAATTTCTTAGGACACTGTCGGTGGCCTGGTTTTTTAATATTTTTTTATACCCTTAAAAATACGTTAAAAAATATATATAGATAGATAGATAGATATAGGGTTGTAGGGCTTGGAAAACCCTACAATCCTATATTTTTTAGTTTGGAATCTCACTTCGTTTAATATTTTTAAAAAATAAAATAAAAAACAAAAATCGATTTAAACAAATTATTAAAAAGAACTATGTTACCAGTTGTTCCCGCCTGACACCTACTCGTCCAACTACTGACGAGCCTTCTATTGACTATTTTCCTACCATCATCGAGGACGACACCGTCGAGTCTCACTCATGCGACTGTCCCATAGCCTTCTACTCCCGTCATCTCCTGCCCCTCGAGAGAAACTACAATGCTAATGAACGTGAAGTTCTCGCAGTAGTTTATGTCACTCGGCACTCACATCACTACCTGCACGGGGCACCATTCACGGTGCGCATTGACACCTTTGTTGTCTAGGTTTTTTTTATAAAGTCGAAGCTCACTCCTCGACGGGCTCGCTGGTGGCGCGACCTATCCGAGTTTAGTTTCACGACTTAGCACATAAAGGGTGAGACCAATCGAGTCGCATATGCCTTATCCTGGCACCTTGACCATAATGTCGAGCAGATCCAGTTCATTGCCATCTCGGTCACCACTGTCCACCACTCGGTGACCGACGAGTTTCGTACTCACTAGCGTCACTGCCCCGACTATCGCGACATCCATGCGACCCTTCGATGTGGCAAAACCATCCCGAACTACTCTCTCGGGGACAACGGTCTTATGTACTGGCACGGTTCACAGGGCACCAGAGAGCCCCACATTTGTGTTCCCTCCACTGGACAACTACGTGTCCGGGCAGTAGCAGAATTCCATGACCAGACAGTCGCCGGTCATATGGGCTTCCATAAGACGTTGGCTCGTGTGAGCCGCCTGTATGTCAAGCCAAAGCGCAAGGACTTTGTGAAGGACTACGTCGCAAAATGTCCCACCTGTGAGAAGGTGAGCAATGCGAACCACCTGCCTTATGGTTTCCTGCAGCCTCTTCCTATCCCTGAGGCTCGTTGGCTGTCCAGCTCGATGGACTTTATGAGTCCTCTTCGTCCTCCCGCGGTCATGATGCTATCCTGATCGTCGTCGACCGCTTCACGAAGTGTACACGCTTTGTTCCGTGCTGCTATGCCATCAGTGCACATGAAGTCGCCGACATCGTGTTTAACTGAGTCATGTGTGATAAAGGCTTATCTCTGAGCATAATATCTGACCGTGACCCGCACTTTACCATCCGATTCTAGCGACGGCTCCACGAGGTGCACGACACCCAGCTCCGCTTCTCCTCGTCTTACCATCCCGAGACTGATGGTTAGACCGAGGTCACGAACATGACTCTTGGAGATATTCTCAAAAAGATTGTTCGTAATGATCAGCAGTGAGATTTTCATCTTGCCCACGCGGAGATAGCCTCGCAAGCCAGAGGGATGTCGCCTTACTACTGCGACCTCGACTATCACCCTCGTGTTCTCATGGACTTCTTTCGACCGTCACAGATGTACTCCAACACGAGTTGTCCTGCGCTGGATGATTAGGTTGCACACATGACGTCGATCATCAAGACCGCGCATGAGCACATAGCCGCTTCCCAGACTCGCATGGCCGCACGTGCGAACCGATTGAGGATGAATAATTCATTCAAAGTCGGTGATGATCTACTTGTCGACGCCCGCCACATACAGCTCAAAGTGGACACGCTTCGCAAGTTTCGGCGTCGCTTCTTTGACCCATGCTGCATTCTCCAGGTCGTCGGTTCTGATACGGCTTCTAGCCCGGTCAACTTCCGTGTGAAGTTGCCCGACTACCTACGCCTGACCCGTTGTTAGGAAATCCGGGGAGGGGCTACCTACCGTACGCTGAAGCCATGGGCTACGGCGCCTGTCACTTCGCCGCGCCCGTTCTGAGGTCCTCTGCGTCCAGTAGGGTGAAGGGGGCCAATCGAGTTCAAGATTTGTTTTAGCCCTTTTGTCACGCAACGTTCTTCAGCAATTGGAGAGAGTAAATAAGATTAAAGGAATAAGTAAAAATAATAAATAAATAAAAGAATAGCAAGTTAAATCTGGAATTCTCTTTCCCTCTTCGTGTGTCTGTCTCAGCCGCTGTCCTTCTCTCTCTGCGTGTGTCTGCTCTCTCTCTCTCTCTCTCTTTCAGTCCCTGTCCTTCTCCCTCTCTCTCGTCTGTGTGTGTGTGTGTCTGCGTCTCGTTCACATTCGTCCTTCCTCTTTCGTTCGCACTCGATCCCACCCCTTCTCAACTTCTCCCTCACTCTTCCTCTCAGTCACTCTCCTATTCATGGAAGACGGCACTCTTGCTACCCTCCTCTTGTAGATAAGCGCGCCAGTAGCTCTCTGCACACTAACATAACGCCTTCATCTCGTCCGTGTCCCCCTCTCAAGCTCTCGTTCTTGCGCGCCCACTGGCGATCCCCAACTCTCAATCATGTGACATAGCTGCAATGCTCAACTGTTTGCTGATTTAATAAAATAGGAGAGGGAAAAGGCGAAAGAAATTGGGAATAATAAGTAAAACGGGAAGAAAACCGATATGTTCCTGTTCTTTCCACAAATCAGCTGTATTTTCATAATTAGCCACTGGTCCCCCTGTGCATGGTCGTAGCTGTTCCAATCAAAATGCTCGATCTTCACAGAATAGCGTGAGTGAACTTTTTCGAGTCCTTGTCGTCTATCTTCAGATTAACGGAGCAGGCTCGAAGCGCTAATTAAATGCATGCGTGACCCCTGCTGTTCTCATTCATAACCGATCAGAGTCGCACATACCTGTTTATCTGTAAATTTAATAGTCTTCCTCGGAAAGAGGAGTTTGGTTTCCAGTCAACAAAAGTGACTGTTCCCGTTAGCAGCAGGATTGTTTGATTGTCTCATCAGCAAAAGCGCCCGCTTCCGCCAGCAGCAGGATTGGCTGACCAGCGAAACTGGCCGCTCCCGCCGGCAACGGGAAAACTTGATGGACTGATCAGCGGAACTGACCGTTTTCCGCCAACAGCGGAAATGCTTGATTGGTTGACTAGCGGAACTGTCCGCTCCCACCAGCGGCGGGAATACTTGATTGACAGATCTGCGAAAGCGACTGCTTCGGCCAGCAGCGGGATGGCTGGCTGTTCAGCGGAAATACTTGATTATCTCTCTCCCGTTCACACTTCCCAGCACATGTCGTTTTTCCCGTTCCTTTCCTCTCACACACACTCTCTCATCCTCCCTCTTTCACACCTCTTCGCCCTTTCTCTTTCTCGTTCCTTTCTGTTTTTCCTTTGGCCCTGTTCCTTTCGCCGAAAACCTGCTGAGATGCCGCACGTCCAAGAGGACAACACCCGTGGGTTCTCCTGGCGTTCTGTCTGTTTCATAGCAGGAGTAACAGTATTTCCGCTCTCAAGGAGACGTAAGCGTATATATTTCTAGTAATGCTTAATTGAGGAGTCAACGACGTGGTCAAGGCAGAAGCCGCTTGCGTAAGGTCCTAAGTTACCAGCGCAATGGGGATTGGAAATTTGCATGGCGAAGATCCTTATCTTGGGTGGACACTTGATGTTTAAGCTAGCTGCTTCGAGCCAGTGCTCTACTACGCAGATGATCAGCACACTAAACGTAAACACTTGGGCTTGGACAAAACTGGAATTTGTCTGATCATGAACAGACACAGATACATAAAGAAGCTCGATTGGTTGGCTTCTCTGACACAGACCCTTCCTGACGGCCACTCACTGCGCGGGCGAACTGGCGAAACTGGTGACCATTACACGCGCCCCTACTTTCCAACTCCTCTTCTCTCGTAACCGCTGGAATTTACACCCGAGGACGCCCTCATTTATTCGAGCAAACACTTCACTTGAGCCCGCCGCCTGCTGATTACCTGGCGCTGAACGCACTCGAACCCTCCCTCGATCGTGTGCGTGAGCATGCGGTCAGATGCACCCAGCCAGTTCAGGGTAATTAAAAAAAAACAATAATAATAATAATAATAATAATAATAATAATAATAATAATAATAATAATAATAATAGTACCGCGACGTTCCCCCTTTACCTCCTCTTCTCACGCTCCCACTCTCTCTCAAGTACTCACTCGCACACATGCAACTGAGCATACTCTCCCTCGTTGTGTCTCTCTCTCTCACACACAGTCCTCTCTCTCTCTCACAGTCTTCTCTCTCTCTCTCACACAGTCTTCTCTCTCTCTCTCTCTTTCACACACAGTCTTCTCTCTCTCTCCCTCACAGTCTTCTCTCTCTCTCTCATACAGTCTTCTCTCTCTCTCTCACACAGTCTTCTCTCTCTCTCTCACACAGTCATCTCTCTCTCTCATACAGTCTTCTCTCTCTCTCTCACACAGGCTTCTCTCTCTCTCTCACACATTCTTCTCTCTCTCTCACACAGTCTTCTCTCTCTCTCACACTCAGTCTTCTCTCTCTCTTTCTCTCTCACACTCAGTCTTCTCTCTCTCTTACTCAGTCTCACACACAGTCTTCTCTCTCTCTCACTTACTCACACACAGTCTTCTCTCTCTCTCACACACTCACACACAGTCTTCTCTCTCTCTCTCACACAGTCTTCTCTCTTCCGCTCTCCGCTCGTTGACCTGCCTCGACGCACGCTGTATTTCGCTGTGTACACCTGGCATGCTTCCCCCGGAACGGAGCTTTTCCGCGGTGTACACCACGTACACCTTCCCCCCCCTCTTGTGGTCCGCTGGCCTCTACTATATCCTGGCCGCACTCTTCCTGTGAGCGTTAGCGGACGCGGACCAATGACTCAGTCCAGGCCAGGCTCGCAAGCCTGGTCCCGCCCAGGCAGCGGTACCAGAATTATACCGGGCCTGTTTCAAACCAGCGTACCGAGCCTGTTTCCAACCAGTGTCCCGAGCCAGCCGTCTCAAATAAATAATAGTACTGGCCTGTTTCCAACCAGCGTCCCGAACCAGGCGGTCTCAGCCAAATAATTATACCGGCCCTGTTTCAAACCAGCGTACCGAGCCAGTTGGTTTCAAATAAATAATAGTACCGAGTCTGTTCCCAACCAGTGTTCCGAGCCTGATATACAGTGCCGCCGCTTTTCCGGACCTGAAAACAATCTGCCGCCGAGGTCCCAAAACTGGAATATCTGTCAGAATAAATCAGCGTAGCTGTCCGGAGTCTGAAAATACGTCACCGTAGTGACACAGGTATCAACCGCACCCGAAGCACGTCAGGCACGCGCCTGTCCATGTGTCCCCCGCACTCAGAACGTCTTAACAGTGGTCAGTGTTAGTGATCAAGCAAACCAGGGAAAGCAACTCAGGAAATCTCAGCCGTCAGGGGTAGTAAAA
>BFEA01000765.1:522154-537344 GCA_003427395.1 Chara braunii
TGTTGCCGTTTCAGATAAATGGCAGCATTTATCTGAAACGGCAACAGTTTTGCCGTGGCCTGGGCCTGGACCCACCGCCCTCCCCACACTGCTCACTGCCCACACGGTGCCCCTCACTCGCTGGCACCGAAACAGAGCCAAAATGGCCCGCCGGGCCTTTTTGTTTTTTTTTTTCTGTTTTTTTTTTTTCTGCGCCGCGCCGAAAGTAGGACACCCAAAAAAAAAAAAGGGCGTGTAGGGCTTTTCAAGCCCTACACGCCCATATATATATATATATATTTTACACACAAAAAACGGGAAAAAAAATTAATGCACCGAACTCGGCAGGTCGGCCTCGGCCGAACCGAGCCGATTCGGTCATCGGCCTAGGCCGCGGCCGACTCGGACCCCCCGGCCGCGGCCGGGCGTGCAACATAGCTCAAGAGGGATACGGGGAAAGGGTTAGATTCCGGTAACTGTTCGCGGTGACATTAATTAGATAAACTGCCATTCGGCATACATCTCTGCAGGGAACATTATTTTTATTTTTGATTATTTAGTTGTTACGGACTTGACTAACAACTAACAGACAACCGCAGATAGGGTATAATAATTCTTGCTGCATTGCAATCTGTATTAGAGTAATATAAAAATAGATTTACGGTTCCCTGCAGGATCTGACATTAGTTGACACTAAACTATCTAACTGTTTTTGTCCTGGCCGACCGAAATTAATTGTATATCATACTCGATTGTGTGTCATGCTGAGGTAGGATTCAATGTGGATTCTAGTTTAGATCATACACATTGTAGCTCATGAGTGATGCAAGCACTAGTGAGGAGGAGTTGTTAGTGGATGACCTTAGGATCACTCGTAGAACTGCTCTTAGTCGACCCTTGACTTTCCTAGAGTTAGGTCCAGGAGACGAGAGGAGACTGCGGGGAGAGGCTAGAGAGAGGGCAGAAGCAAGGAGAGCGAGGGACGCCGCGGCCAGCGCCAGGTCTAGAGCTATAGCTAGCACATGTGCAACCATGGCCACCTCCTCCATGTCACAGGCTTCTTCATAGGCCACTTCGCCAGGAGTCAGTCAGAGTGGTTCTCAGGCTTCCGTTAGCCGGAGTGTTGGCTTGTAAGTCAGCCAACAGGCTCAACTCACGTCATAGGATTATGAAATCCTTCAAGCAGAAGAACTTCAGGATGAGCTACAGCGGCAGTTGGATGAGGCAGCAGAGAGAAGAAGAAGAGTTGTAATGAAAAAAGCTAGACTAGGTAGTAGATTGCAGGAACTAGGCAAGCTAGAGGCACTAGATGAGTCCGCACTTGATCCCGCTATGCAAGCCTTGCGGAATTCGCTCCTGTGTGCGGCTGAGACGCAGGTTGTTCAACAGGAAGTGTTGGCTGAACTAGTGGCAGGCCAGAAACGAATTCTAGTTGCACTTCAGGCTCCTCGTTCAGTGGTGAGGCAGCCTCAGTTTGTTGTAGTTCCCCCTTCGGTTGCGGGTCCATTAATGACGCCTTCGCCGGTTGGGCCCTCATTGTCACCTATTTTTGGCATGCCCCCTCCAAGTGGTTATGTAGCTACTAGTGGTCCGATCCTTAGAGTTTTTGTCATACCATCTACGACGGTGGTAACTACAGTCCCATCGTCAGGACATGCTCAGGTAAGTTCGCAACAACCTGTCTCAGTGGCGATGCAGTGACTGCAACAATCTCTTGTGCCAATGCAGCCCATGCAGTGGATGCCAAAGATCCCATTGCAAGGTCCTAAAACTTTTAGGACCTGGACACCAGAGTGAGAACTGTACCCACATATGTGAGGCACAAGCTCACCAGGTTAGAGCAAAAAGTTATAGTGGTTGTCTCCTTTTTAGTGGGGTCAGCAACCCGCTGGTTGAATGGCCTAGTGCAGCAACAGGGTTACGATCAGAACTTCGATGCCTGGGCTCAGGCCCAGACATTGGAAGACTTTGTACGGTCTGTGTATAATAGGTGGCATGACCCTCAAGAGGCTCAAAAGGCCACAGACGCGATCAACAATCTTTGTGCCAAAAGGTACAAGAATGTTCGCGAGATAACAGATACGGTAGAACGTCTACTCGTGGTACCTGGTGTGCGCTATGACCAACAGGTACTCCTTACGGATTACTTGAGATGTCTGCCTTCAGAGGTAAAGACTATAATGGTAGATGAGGCCTACATCGACCAACACAACTTCGCTTCTTTCAGCAAGAAGGCCTTAGGTATAGAGGCAAAGCTTGGGTCCGCGCATCAGGGTCCAACAGATGGTAGGAGGAAAAAGTTTCCCCAAGACTGGAAGAAGAAGGGTTAGTTAATGTTCGTTGACCATGATGGTCAGATGACGAAAATCAACGAGTTCCCAGATCTAGGGGATGAGACAGAGCATGATGGGGCCAGTGAGACTTCGGATGGGGGAGTCGTGGCGCCTATCAAAAAAAAGGCTAGGGGACCGAGAAGAAGAAGGTAGGCCGGTCTACGGGTGAGGGCGACCAAGGAACACCCGCATGGGTAAAACTTGGTTTAGATTACGAGGTATGGAGGGACCGTGTTGCCAGGGGCACATGTATGAATTGTGGCAACTATGGCCACACGTCTAGGACTTGTCGAGGCAAGAAGGTCACCACGAGGGTAGCCGCTCCAACGGTGGTGAGCTTATCCTCGAACCCTGGCAGTGCTTCTGCAAGCACTTCTGCAAGCACTTCGCAGTGCTTCTGCAAACACCTCGGTCCAGTAGGAGTGTTAGCCGCTCTTACTCGCGTTGAAGTGGTAATGTTGCCTTCCCCACTTCAGGTGTTGGCCAAGGCTAGTGACCTGAAAATCGCCCCGCAGACACATTCAGACCCACTGACGCTTTTTTTGACAGATGGGTCTGAGTGAGAGGCGGTTAACGGAGACCCAAAATTTCAGCATTTTTTTAATGCTGTTTATAAGAAAACCAGAAACCCTTTTTAACCAAAAATTGCATCATTCCATAGAGTGCACAACATATTAACAAACCATTAGAAAAAAAACGATAAAATAAAATAAAAACAGGGTGAAACAGTAAGGCAAAGGTGCACTTGAATGATATTTTGGATTCAGCGAATTTTCAAAATTTTCAGCGTTTTTGGAAATGGTCTTATCAGAGGAAATTCCAATGCTCCAAATGAGACCAAATTTGGTACACAACAACCTTGAAGTAAGACAAAAACAAGCAAAAAAAAAAAAACCAAAAAAACATAAAATTTCACCCCCAAAGCCTGATTTCAGTTTTGGACCTGTTACCCAGGAGCTGAAACTGGGGGGTCCCCGTTAACCACGTGTGGTCTGAGTCCTTGGAAGAGTTACAGTCTGAGTGGTCTGGGAAGGACCTCGGAGACTCTTGGGCGATGATCAGTAGAGGTCCAAAGGGTGGACATTTCGTGGTAGAGGTTGATATAGGTGGCCTCAAAGTGGGTGTCTTCGCAACTACACGGAATTTCACCAATCGTGCTTGTGTGGATAGATTGCGCTTAGGGGACCAAGTGCAGCGACTTAGCAGAACTGTAGCTTCTACGCTAACCAACAAGCACCAAATGTTAGTCAAAGACTATGTCAAGGACGTAGTCGGTACCTTTTCTTATGAGGAAGGGGAAGTGAGACATAAAATCTCATTCCTCGTCAACGACGAACTGCCCTTCAATAGAACCGTTAGACTGTAAAAGTTTAAAGCTAGCAGTCTAGTGGAAAACTACGGCTGCATGTGTACCTCCTCTTTCTATAACTACTATAAGCAAAATCATGAGGAGGGCATGTATCTAGTCTTTATCTTTGAAAAAGGGCAGACCGTTAAAACACCCCCAGAGATAAAATCAGTCGTCGCAAAACATTCCGACCTTTTTAGGACCCCACAGGCGTGGTAGAAAGGGAAGTGGTCCATGCGATAGAGGTTGTTCCAGGTAGCAAGGTGCCTAGAAGACGAATCTATAGGATGTCTCCTGCGGAGTTGGATGAGCTCCGCCGCCATCTCTAAGAGCTCACAGAAAAGGGATGGATCCGGCCAAGTACCTCCCCTTACAGTGCGCCAGTCTTATTTGTCCCAAAGAAGGGGGGTACCTTAAGGATGTACATTGACTATAGGGGCCTCAATGCCATCATAGTAAAGAACGCAGAGCCCCTACCCCGCATCGATGACCTATTGGATAAAGTGTAGAGATGTCGGTACTTTACTAAGATAGATCTAAAGTCCGGATACCATCAAATTGCTATTAGACATGAGGACCAGTACAAAATTGCTTTTCAGACCAGGTACGGTCTGTACGAGTTTGTGGTGATGCCCTTTGGCCTATGCAATGCCCATGGGACATTCCAGCACGCGATGAATATGATCTTTCATGAGTACTTAGACAAGTTTATCGTCATGTACCTCGACGATATTCTTATCTTTAGAAGGACTGTAGAGGAGCACGCTGAGCACTTGAAAATAGTGCTAGGTCTTCTAAGACAGCACCAGTACAAGATCTACACGGAGAAATGCGAGTTCGGTCGCACCAAGATCTTGTACTTGGGTCATGAAATCTCCACAGAAGGGATGAGGTCGGACGATGCCAAAGTGGCCAGCATACGAGACTGACCCAGACTTCAGACTGTTACTGAGGTCAGATCGTTTTTGGGGATGACGGGCTACTATCGTCCGTTTGTTAAGAACTATAATACTAGAATTTTCCCATTAACAGATCTAACTCGACTCGACACCCCTTGGGAGTGGACTGAAGAGTGTGAAGCGTCCTTCAAGAAACTGAAGTATGCGTTGACGCAGTACGAAGTCCTCAAACTTTTGGATCCTGAACAACCCTTCATTGTGACCACAGACGCCAGCCAATATGGCATAGGCGCGGTCCTTGCGCAAAAGGAGGGGAAGAAGTTGAGGCCGATCGAGTACATGAGTAAAAAGATGCCATCTCAGAAACTAGTTAAGTCCACTTATGAGTGTGAGCTCTATGCCCTATACAGAACGCTAGTCCACTGAAGACATTATCTCCTTGGTAGATTTTTCTATGTAAGATCTGACCATGAGACCTTGCGCTGGATCAAGACACAACTTGTACTCTCCGGCGCACTCAAGCGGTGGATTCAAGTGATAGACATGTATGACTATCAACTTGATCCAATCAAAGGAGAGTACAATAAAGTGGCTGATGCACTATCACGTCGAGCAGATTATCTGGCTGCACTAGTGACTAGGTTTGGTATATCTAACGATGTAACTCGATCCTAGGTTGAAGCCTATCAGCAAGATCCAGTCATGTCTGAGATCATTCGTAGATTTCAAGCGAAGGATAAGGTAACCTCCGATGAATTTACAACGGTAGAAGGCTTACTGTTTCTTGTGAAGGCAGGCAATAAAAGACTGTGTGTTCCGAACAGTGAGTCTTTGTGTAGTTTGTTTATAGGACAATGTCATGATGCAAATGGCCATTTCGGCTATAAGAAGACTTCAGCTACCCTTGTGCAGAGATTCTGGTGGCCTTCTTTGATACAAGATGCAAAAAGGTACATAGAAAACTGCCAGGTTTGTCAACGGGACAAACATAGGACTCAGGCTCCGCTTGGGATCATCAAACCCTCGCCTATTCCTGAAGGTCCTGGTCAGAGTGTGTCAATGGACTTCCTGGATACTCTTGTGACCAGCAGGTCTGGAAAAAGGCACATCTTTGTTATAGTAGACCGCTTCTCTAAATATGCAAGACTAATCGCGATGCCTGAAACTGTCAAAACTGACTACGTCATCGGACTGTTTATGGATAACTGGGTACGGGACTTTGGTTTACCTAAGTACATAATCAATGATAGGGATGTTCACTTTACCAGCGAACTTTGGCAAAACACCGCCCAACAGATGGGAACCACACTGCGAATGACATCAGGGAATCACCCTGAGTCAAATGGACAAGCGGAACAAATGAAGAGGGTAGTGCAGCACCTTCTTAGGCATTACATTAAGCCAAGCCAAGACAACTATAACAAAAAACTATGTCTCGTCGCCAGCCTGTACAACAACGCTGTACACAGCGCTACTGGCATGGCTCCCAACCAACTGCATCTTGGTTGGAAGTCCTGTTCCACGCTTGATTTCCTACTACCTGAGCAACAGACCACTGCAGCACCAGGCAACATAAAATTTGTTGTCAAGTACGAACAGATGTTGCAACAGGTTGTCGAGCATATGAGGAAATCTCAAGATGCTATGATTGCATCTTAGAATAAACACATATGATCTTCTAACTTCCAGGTAGGGGACATGGTCTGGTAAAATCATCTGAACTAGGACAGGAACTAGGAATATCTAAAAAACTAATGCCACAGTATTTCGGTCCCTGGGAGGTCCTAGACATAGTCGAAGATCAGGTAGACGGACCCTCCTATGTGATTCGCATCCCACCACACCTATACACACATCTTGTTTTCCATGCCTCAAAGCTGACACCTTTCGCAGAGTCTGCACAATTCCGTTCCAGACGGTCAATGCTGCCCCCAACCATGGATGGCGAATTGGACATCGACCAGATCATGGAGCATCGTGTGATGCCTGTTCCTCGACCACCGGGCAAAGGCCGCCCTCCTAAGCCAGAAATGCAATACCGGGTCAGATTCAGACATCATCTGGATCCCAGTGAAGATCGCTGGTTCACCAGAGAAGAACTCATGAGAACTGCACCTCAAGTCATTGCAGGCTATGAAAGAGATCTCAAAGGAAAGATGCTTGCAGAATAAGAAGACTTCTCAGAGGACTATCAAAGTACAGGAGGAGGGAATGCGAGGATCTCGGCCCTCGACAGGCCTATGGGCCCCCTATTGCATACGTGCCCGCCCTAAGTGAAGGCGGGCCTAACAAATCACGAGAGGCCCTCGACTGTCAATTTCGTATTTGGGGGTCCAGACAGTTGCGACACGCCAGTTGGTTAAGGGAAATACAGGCCGAGCAACAAAGACATTACACGGCCTTATGGGCCTTTCCAAGAATGCAGGCCCTGGACAAGAATCGCAGCCTCATACACTCACAGTTGTGAGGCCCAACCGAAAGAGGCCCAGTAGCCACAACACAAGCGCAGCATCCTGGGGCCTACCGGAAGCTTCTGGGCCCAAGCCAGTCCATCCAGGCTGCGAAGGCAGGAGGCTTTTTCCATATAGGAAAGAGCTCGGCACCGACAGCCTCATTCAGGCACTCGCATGCTAGCGGCAGCGCTGCTGGAGCGGTCGCTCATGGGCTGCTGCTAGCGCTGAGAGGCGAGGTGCAAGCGCATGCGGTCGTGCAGGGAGCAGGGCGCTGCTAAGGGAAGCGCCATGCAGGGAGCAATTCTTCTAAATGTCTATCTTTTAGAAAAAGGCTATGCGAGGATTCGGGTCCCCGGCAGGCCTAAGGGGCCCCTGTTGCATTTGTGCCCGCCCTAAGTGAAGGCGGGCCTAACTAATCACGAGAGACCCTTAGTTGTCAATTTCGTATTTTGGGGTCCAGACAATTGTGATGCGCCAGTTGGTTGAAGGGAAATACAGGCTGAGCAACAAAGACATTCCACGACCTTTTGGGCTTTTCCAAGAATGCAGGCCCTAGGCGAGAACCACAGCCTCATACACTGACAGTTGGGAGGCCCAACAGAAAGAGGCCCAGTAGTTGCAACACAAGCACAACATCCTGGGGGTTGGGGCCTACCAGAAGCTTCTGGACCCAGGCCCAGTCCAGCCAGGCTGCGAAGGCAGGCAGGCTCATTCAATATAGAAAGAGTTCGCCACCGGCAAGTTGCGGCAACCTCATTCAGACACTCGCATGCTAGCGGCAGCGTTGCTGGAGTGGACACTCGTGGGCTGCTGCTGGCGCTGAAAGGTGAGGTGCTAACGCGTGTGGTCGTGCAGGGAGCAAGGTGTTGTTGAGGGCAGCGCCATAGCCCAGCCTTCATAGCTCGTTGGGCTTGCACTACAGTGAGGCGCAGGGGTGGTCTTCAGGTGAACAGGGGGAAGACGTGGGCGTAAGACAAGGGGGAGAGAGAAGGATAATGATGATGATGATGTGAGGGCACATACCTGGTGTTGGTGATGGTATGCTACGGGCGACATCTTCAAGTACTCCGTGGGCTGCTGACGTCAATAGTTGCATCGTCAATTAGTAGGCAGACTGTAGCTGTGCAGGGAGTAGGCTAGGCGCCGAGCGCCAAGTAGGAGATAGGGCCTTGACACTCATGTTGGTGGTGGCGAGAGCCAGCTCTCATTGACATTGGTTTTCAGTGTTACGATTCTTCATTGGTGTTATATTGGTGCATTTCTGTTTTCTAGATACAGTGATACTATCTGGCCTTCAATGTGATTGTGTATGTTGGACATTGTCATCTTGCTATTGCTCATTTTCCTTGCAGCTACTTCATAAAGGTGACCAATTCCTCGAGTAAGCGCTTCAAATTCTTCTAGGCAAGTCTTTGGGGTAACTATATACTTGTTATACACAAGAAGTCCAAGATCAACTCACTAGGAATTGAACCTATGACCTACCACCAAAGAGGTGGATCACTTAACCAACAGGTAAAGTGAGCTGGAATGAAAGTGAAGCCTCGTGAGGGACATTTCACCACACCCCAGCATGGAGCAACCATGACCCAGTGTACCCAGACTCGACTCGACCCGAATGCACGTGAGGGACAACTCACGGCACCAGCCAGACTTCAGCCAAGCACAACTGCAAGGGCGTCCGACCGGTTCATTAGTGCTTGTTATACACAAGAAGTCCAAGATCAACTCACTAGGAATTGAACCTATGACCTACCACCAAAGAGGTGGATCACTTAACCAATATGTAAAGTGAGCTGGGATGAAAGTGAAGCTCCGTGAGGGACATTTCACCCCACCCCAACATGGATCATTGGATCAACCATAACCCGATGTACCCAGACTCGACTCGACCCAAATGCACGTGAGGGACAACTCACGGCACCGGCCGGACTTCAACCAAGCACTACTGCAAGGGCGTCCAAACGGTTCATTAGTGCTTGCTATACACAAGAAGTCCAAGATCAACTCACTAGGAATTTAACCTATGACCTACCACCAAAGAGGTGGATCACTTAACCAATAGGTAAAGTGAGGTGGGATGAAAGTAAATCCCCGTGAGGGACATTTCACCCACCCCAGCATGGATCAGCCATGACCCGGTGTACCCAGACTCTACTCGACCCGAATGCACATGAGGGACAACTCATGGCACCGGCCAGACTTCAACCAAGCACTACTGCAAGGGCGTCCGACCGGTTCATTAGTGCTTGTTATACACAAGAAGTCCAAGATCAACTCACTAGGAATTTAACCTATGACCTACCACCAAAAAGGTGGATCACTTAACCAATAGGTAAAGTGAGCAGGGATGAAAGTGAAGCCCCGTGAGGGACATTTCGACCCACCTTAGCGTGGATCAACCATGACCCGGTGTACCCAGATTCGACTCGACCCGAATGCACGTGAGGGACAACTCACGGCACCGGCCAGACTTCAACCAAGCACTACTGCAAAGGCGTCCGACCGGTTCATTAGTGCTTGTTATACACAAGAAGTCCAAGATCAACTCACTAGGAATTGAACCTATGACCTACCACCGAAGAGGTGGATCACTTGACCAATAGGTAAAGTGAGCTGGGATGAAAGTGAAGCGTCGTGAGGGACATTTTACCCCACCCCAGCATGGATCAACCATGACCCGGTGTACCCATACTCGACTCGACCCGAATGCTCGTGAGGGACAACTCACGGCACCGGCCAGACTTCAACCACAGCACTACTGCAAGGGCGTCCGACAGGTTCATTAGTGCTTGTTATACACAAGAAGTCCAAGATCAACTCACTAGGAATTGAACCTATGACCTACCACCAAAGAGGTGGATCACTTAACCAATAGGTAAAGTGAGCTGGGATGAAAGTGAAGCCCAGTGAGGGACATTTCACCCTACCTCAGCATGGATAAACCATGACCCGGTGTACCCAGACTCGACTCAACCCGAATGCAAGTGAGGGACAACTCACGGCACCGGCCAGACTTCAACCAAGCAGTACTGCAAGGGCGTCCGACCAGTTCATTAGTGTTTGTTATACACAAGAAGTCCAAGATCAACTCACTAGGAATTGAACCTATGACCTACCACCAGAGAGGTGGATCACTATACCAATAGGCTAAAGTGAGCTGGGATGAAAGTGAAGCCCCGTGAGGGACATTTCACCCCACCCCAGCATGGATCATTGGATCAACCATGACCCGATGTACCCAGACTAAACTCAACCCGCATGCACGTGAGGGACAACTCACGACACCGACCAGACTTCAACCAAGCGCTACTGCAAGGGCTTCCGACCAGTTCATTAGTGTTTGTTATACACAAGAAGTCCAAGATCAACTCACTAGGGATTGAACCTATGACCTACCACCAAAGAGGTGGATCACTTAACCAATAGGTAAGGTGAGTTGGGATGAAAGTGAAGCCCCGTGAGGGACATTTCACCCACCCCAGCATGGATCAACCATGACCCGGTGTACCTAGACTCGACTCGACCCGAATGCACGTGAGGGACAACTCACGGCACTCAACTTTGATCTCATCCATTCCGAGCATTACAATCATTCCTCTCTCATACGCACTGCCCCGACGCGTTTCGCTGTCGGCGTACACAACAGACTCTTCAGGGGGCTACCTTCTAGAGGTACACGCCACTGCAGCAATGAGATACCAACCTCACCACATTTGTACTTTTATATTGTTTCCCGCTTGCCTCCATTTAGGATTCCGGTGTGTAGGTCATTCAAAGAGAACCTGTGAGAGCACTTGCCCTTGGCCATTTTATAGGCCACTATCCGAATCTCTGACTCAGTCATTGGGAGCTCAAGTTCTGCCTTAGCAGAAGGTAAGATTGTCTTGTATGGAGAGACCCAGAAATCTAAGCAGAGCGACAGGGTACAGTCGGGGGGTTCAAAGGGGCGTCTGGTAGAGACAATATCCCTGTAGTATGCGAGGGCATATTCACACATGTTGACCGTGTCTTCGGCCAGCGAGGCGTTCATAGCAAAGGGATATGTTTATTCTCTCATCAAGGGTTGGGCCTGGCGAAGGATTAGGGAACCGAAAGATAATTTGGTCACCTTATCATAGCCCACAATTCCTCGCAGGCGCAGCCGCTCCAAGCAGTCCCCTTGCCTTCGGATTTGAATGGTCTCCAGTTGTGCCAGGGCGGCTAAATGTTTTTCAGAGCAGTAAAAGTCTGCGAAGGGGTGTGCCCCCCTTCTAGTTTCTGCCTCTCTAATCTCCCGGATCAAGAACTGTTCTTCCCATTTACAGGCGGCAGCCTTCATTCTAGACAATTTTATGAGTGTCGCCTTTGCTATGCCAATCCCCGTATCTGCCCAGTTGTTGAAGTCAGAGAACAGGTCTTGAGCTTGCATCCATGCTGTCATGTGGGTGGATACCCAGTTAGAAATTCATCTGTCTTTTAGCAAATTCACATTGAGCCTGAAGGGTGGACGATGTCGTTCGATAATGTCCCTGGCCAGCACATCCATCACTTTTGGTTGGTGCTCTGACAGTGAACCAACTAGCACAACACATTCCATGCACCTATCCCAAGGGCCTCCCCTGGCCAGAAAAGAATCTAGCTTTTTTCTTGGCACAGGGGTGCAGCGGGAAGGTTGAGGGTCATACCAAGTAAATCCGTTGCTATCCGGATTCAAAGTGCGATATATGTTTGTAAGTCCTTTGGCATAAATTATGTGAGAGGATGATATCTGCTCTGATATTATTAATCTTGAGTGAGTCTAAACCTGGATTAAATATCGCATTCTAATCTCCGGCGAAAATTATGTTTTCTGTGTCTGGTAGACAGACAGGTAAGTTAGCTAAAAAGGTGGTTCTTTCTTAGTATGCTACCGGTGCGAAAATTGTCATGACCGACCATTCTTTATCGTCTATCCAGAACTTAAGCCTGGCCCAACAACCTTCTGAATCTGAATAGGTATCTAGGATTTCGATGTTGAGGTTTTGATCTACAAGGATCGCAACTCCCCCTTGTGACCCTTCTGCGGGGACCCAGATCTAGGGGCCATCCCATCAATGCAGTCGGTGTGATAGCTTAGAATCTGAAAGCTTTGTCTCGTGGAGGTACAAAATTTGTCCATTGTTGGAGTGAGTCACTCTGTCCAGTTCGCTGGTTCCAAAAACTTAAGGAGCGTCCAGCTAAGTTTGCATCACTACAATGACAAGTTATACATCGCTGCCTCCCAACTAATGATTGGTTGATAGATCACTCATCTCTTGAACAACGAGGACTAGCACTCCCATGGTGCCAGTCCTGTTATATGACATTCCCTAACCGCAAGATAAGAGAAACAATTGAGCATATTTTCTTACAGTGCCCTGGATCGGTGCTCTTGTGGCGCAGATGGGATTGTATTTGGAGACAATTGACAAACTTGGATTGGCCTTGGACTGGAGGGCTATCCTATTAGGAGCATGGGACTCCCCCTCATCCTCTGATTTTGTACATATTTTTTTTCCCCTCTCTCGCAAAGCTATATTATGGACACTCTGGTACAAACGTTGCGCATGTGATTTGGATGGAGGAAGGAGTAGAGGGTCGGGAAATTTCTGAAACAGTCAAATAGTTTATTCAAACTGAGATTCAAGCTCAATGGCGTAACACCCAATCTAAAATACTAACATTCTTACAAAAGAAGGATATTCACAAATTGAATGCAATTCTACAATTCTCAAAAGACTGGTTGGGGGGGGATAATAGAGGGGGGTTGGGTCATGTGTCATGGCCAGGGGGAGAGGGTACTGTTGCCCCCTTCAAGAGAGATTTTTCAACTCATTTTCCATGAACGGATGACAAGTCAACAAGGCAATCATTTGAGGTCCTCAAACGACTTCTCAAATTTCTTTCCTCCTTCAGCTATGGCAATAGTAGACAATCAATGGTTTGGTCATGCAGCCTAAGTCAGAAAACAACAAGGATTGGTATAGTAACTATTCTCAGAGCATAGGCAAAGCTAGAAATGCATGGATATAGTGCGTTTTCATGAGCTCCACACTGCTGCACTCGTGTATAATGCCGTGTGAACACTCGTCAAGAGCTGTCCGATGTGACTCTTGCAAACGTCAAGAGTTGTCGTCGCTGCACTACTCTTGAAATGTCACTCATGAAATTTTCTTGGGCAAAATGGCGCGTCCGCTAGCGCTCGCGTTAGCGCACATGCGTTGTGCACAATAGTGCTCGAAGACATCTGTGGGTACACGAAGCGCACGAGTGCGCACAGTGGCACGCGGGGGCGTGCACTAGGGCGAGAATGTGCGCACGTGCGTGAGGGTGAGCGCGACTGTGAATGGGCGAGAGCGAGTGCACGTGGGATCGATTGTGTGTGTTGTTTCCACATAGTAGCGATGAGGTGGTGAACTGTGTTTTGATCGGGTTGGGCTTCGGACCTCTATCCAGACGGTGTAGCAGGCCTGCACACGAAAAGAGGGGGGGAGTTCCTCACTGGGAGTGTCTTCACGGAGTGGGAGACTTTGGAAGTCCATCGATGATCACACAGCAGCTCGTGCTCTTGTCTATCTACAAGCGGGACAACATCAGCTCGTAAGCGGGCTTCTTCATCAGCATGTTCGTCAGCGACAACTTTATCGTCAGCTCGTAAGAGGGCTTCTTCATCAGCATGTTCATCGGCGACAACTTTATCATATGCGTCATCGTCACTATCTTTAGTTTCAGTGCGTTTTCATCTATCATCATCATTATTATCATCATCATCTTTCCAAAGGTAAGTAAGTAGGGGAGGTGTGGGGGGGGATCGTCACCCCACCATGATCACTCCTTCCATCCTCGCTTCTTTTTTCTTTTCCTCTCCTATTGCTCTCTCCTTCCTCATCACTGTCACCTTCTCCTCGCTAATCTTCTCTCCCTTCCCTCGCCCTTCCCCTTTTCTTTCTCTCTTGCTGTCCCTTTTCTCTGGTCTCGACTGCTCACTACTTCGTTTTTTGGGTCTGCGCACTGCTTCAAACAGCGGGGCAACCCATGTATGGGGTGGTGGGGTGAAGGATAGGGGAAGGGGAGGGGCATAAAGGAGGAGGGTAAAGGAGGTGGGACAACAAAAGAGAAGCTTGGGGCATAACGAGGTAGAGAGACTAGGGATAGAAGGGGGCGGAGGGGTGGGGGGGGATGTCTCACTACTTATTTTCATAGAACTTTTTCTCACGTAATTCGCACGATCCTTTTTATCAGCTATTTAATTAGCCACCATTCACCCAACAATCATCATTCGAATTCCCAATCTGCTCATCATTAAAATAATCATCCTCAATTAATTTCCCAAATAACATCCTAATATTAACATCCTTAATTAATAGTCCGAATATATTCCCAATCATCCTTACCTTTGTATTCTGGATTTCACGTTGAATTTACCTAAAGGGTATTTTTGAATACTGCAAGGAAGATGAGCATTAGCGAACTTTGGCAATCAAACAGCATCATACATATGAGCCCAGATAGTCTTGACCTCGAACCACAGCAGACTGGCATCACGAGATACACCAAATAAGAACACACCAAGAGTTCAAAATTGACAATGCTGAAGTAGTCCCATCATCATCAACTACGAACCAGAGTTGATATCCTATTGGCGCTCGGCGCCCAGACTACAGGTGGCAGATCCTATCTAGCCTATACTACGAAGCAGAATGATGACATCAACAGCGTTCCCGAAGTACGAGCATATGGCGACCAATGTCGCATGCTTCAGCACCAGGTAGGTCTCTCGTAACACTCACAACCCCGATCCATACTGCACAGATGCCACTAGCACCCCAAGGACCACCCTGCGCTTCACCTAGCATACAGCAGCACAGCTTGGCTATGGCTGCGTGCTCCCTCCTACTTGCCCGTGAGAGCGTGAGTGCCAGCCAGCCAGCGGATTGCGCAGCAGCGCTCACGCAGCATGCAGCCAGCACCCGAATGCTGAATGAGGAGGCAGGCCCTTCCCTATATCGAAGTGGCCTGCCTGCGTCCAGTCCAGGAAACTTCCGGTAGGCCCCGGTAGGCACAGGCCCAGTCACGAAGGGAGCAGGCCTGGGGCCTGAAGTGGTTGCATGCGCCCAACTGCTTTCGGCCTGTGTTTGGCCTGGTACCCGTATCCAGCCCAGGGCCTGCTTCACATTC
>BFEA01000765.1:564295-574945 GCA_003427395.1 Chara braunii
TTGTGCCATGAGCACATTGCAATGTGGTTTCGGCGTCTCTTATACACATCTATATGTGTATAAGAGACAGCTCTCTCTCTCTCTCTCTCTCTCTCTCTCTCTCTGTGTGTCCGATACTAACCTGTGAAGTTGGCGCCTTGATGCAGGTACGTCAAAGATGAAGCTGGAGCTATGGCGCCACAGGTAAGTCTCCTTGGCCTCTACCAGCCATCTCTCTCTCCAACACTACTCTACTCCTACCAGCGCCCAGCACTGAAGACTGCCATTACAGCTACTAGCGCCCAGCGTTGAAGACTACTATTAACGCTAAAGCTACTCCTGCTCCTGCCTTCTGCCTGCCCGTGAAGTGCATGGGAACTCCCTATGTAGTATGTACTACCTCGGCCTGCCTCCTGACTGCCTCCGACTGCTTGCAGTTGCAGGGCGGGGCAGTCCAGGAGGCTGCTCTTGCCAATGCCAAAACGAGCCAGGGCCTAGCGCTGCAGCTCTTGCTGAGGCTGTCGTGGGAACAGGCCAAAAATAGTTTGTTCCTAAAACCCTGATTTGGTGCCTGCATGTTAGGGCAGGTCGATTTTATGAGGGTCCGAAAGTGGCCCTCCGTTTCAGGCTGAAAAGACTCAGGGTCTGAAAGGCCCTGTTTTAGGCTGAAATGACATCGGGCTTGCAGGCCCTCGTTTTCAGGCTTTCCGGCTGAAACGACACAGGGCTTGTAAGCCCTTGTTTTCACGCTTTTAGGCTGCAAACGCTGGTCGGGCCCTGCAGGCCCGTGTGGCTGCGCAGTATGCCACACCTCCCCCTCCTTGAAAGACCGAGCTTACCTGCGAGAGCGAAGCTATCTGTCTGAGGGAGGGACCACAGTCCGGGTGGGAGGGGCAGGTCGTGAAGTTCCCTTAGCTAACCGTTATCGCTCGTAGTGAGCGTAGATCAGCAGTACGGATGTTTTCAAATCTGCTCCTGAAATCCATCGAGTGTCCTTGGGATCGCATGCTTTGAATGTAACCTTGTACAGTCGAGGCTTGTTGTCGTACTTGCGATCCGTGATGACGCGGTTAACCTCCTGATGACCATCCATAGATGGAGGATCTTGCGATCTTCAGCGCGGGAAGTCGTCGCTCTTAGCTGGTGTATAAGTCGTCAGCTTCGAGGCGTAAAAGACTGGATGGACCGTCAGATGCGGGGGAATGTTGACAACAAATGAGGGTCCATCGGCTCATCGCCCGCGGCTGATGTTACGGGCCATGGTCCAAACCACTTGGGAAGCAGTTTGCATGAAACATCCTGCTCGAGTGCAAACTCTTCCGCGGACACCCACACCAGATCACCAGCGCGGATGGGACATGGCACGCAATGCCTGTTGGCTTGTTGCTGCATGCGGACTTGAGCCTTTTGCATGTTCGCGCGGGCTTGAGCCAGCAATTCCCTGTACTTCTGAACGAAAGCGGGGGAGCAAGCAGCATCTATGTCGGTTGTTCGTGGGAGGAGGAGATCAGCGAAGATATGGCCTTTCCGACCACTGTGGTGCAACTCGAATGGAGTCACGCCGATCGCCGGATGCAACGAAGTGTTATAGGTGAACTCAATGTTGGGGAGGCGGTCAACCCAATCCTTATGATCTGGACGGATGAGTGTACGAAGCATCATTTGAGCGGTTTGATGTGCCCGCTCCGTTTGCCAGTCCGTTTGTGGATGCCAAGCCGAACTTGGTTTCATCTTTGTGTCGGATTCCTGCATGAGAGAAGTCCAAAATGCCGACATGAAGCGAGTGTCGCGGTCGCTGACGATGTCTTCCGGTATGTCGTGGCTGCAAAGTCAGCTGGTGTGTAAGAGGCACGCAAGTTCGGGAGTCGTGGCGTAGTACTTGCAAGGAAGAAATCGCGCATACTTACTCAAATGGTCAACGACCGTGAAAATGTCGCCATGCCCGAGGCGGTTGTGGAGAAACGGACCGGTGACGTCCATGGCAATGGAGAGGCCGGGTTCCCATGGGATAGGAATCGGGCGCAACTCGCCGTAAGGATTGCGGTTGCGGGGCTTGCTTCGTCGGCAAACTTTGCAAGAGTCGCAATACCGAGTGACATCGGTAATGAGGTCGGGCCATCGGAATCGTTGCCGAAGTCGTGCAATAGTGCGGTTGACTCCGAAATGGCCGGCGAGTCGCGAGTCATGGTACTCACCGAGAAAGCGAGTCCGAAGACGATGTTCACGTGGGACACACAATAAGTCCTTGCCTCGCGAGTGGAGGAGCAAGTCCCCGTCGATGATGCGATGGTGGCTGGACGGCGGGTGATCCGAAGATAGTTGCGCATACAACGTGGCGAAATCCGGATCGGACTCATAGCCCCGGATGAAGTGTCGCTGGAGTTTCGAATGCGAAGGCATGATGTGTCATAGCGCAAAGATCGGGTCTTCGCGAGAGTGTATCTGCTGCGCGATTGGAGAGGCAGGCGAGATGTTTCAGTGTGAAGTCAAATTGGTCGATGAAGTACATCCATCGTCCGATCGTGCTGCTCACCGTATCCTGAGTCTTGTAGTAGGTCAATGGGTTGTTGTCCGTGACCCATGTGAACCTACGACGCCCAAGGAGGAAGTGCCGCCATCACTTGAGAGCGATCACGAACGCGAGCAACTCCTTCTTCCTTGCATCATCAAGTGAATTGATGAGAGACACTTTGTGGCTGAAATACTCCACGGGCCATCGTGTTGTTCCAAGACTGCCCCAATGCCATAGCCGGAAGCGTCAGTTGTCACTCTCGTTGGCAGGGTGGGGTCATAGATGCTAAGGACAGGTGCCATGAGCATGATCGTCTTGAGTGCTTGGAATGACCGGCGTGCGTCGTCATCGAATACGAATGGCACCTTTGGCGATTGTAATCTCGTCATAGGTGTGGCAATCCTTGGGTACCCGGTGATGAAGTGTTGATAGTAGTCCGCCAACCCCATGAATGAGCGAAAATATGTGGTGTTGGTGGGCTCGAGCCATACGCGGATGGCCTCGATCTTGTCCGCAAGCAGACAGATGCCTTGCGGCGTCACATAATGTCCCAAGTACTCCAACTCTTGCCGCGCGAATTCGCATTCGTCACGGTTGGCTTTGTACTTGGCTTGTCGTAGCCGCTCCAAAACGGTGCGCAGGTGCTCCACATGCTCGTCCAAACTCCGGTTGTACACCAAGATATCGTCGAGGTAGATGAGTACGAATTTATCCAGCATGTGTCGGAACTCCGTTGTCATAGCCGCTTGGAATGTGACCGGGGCATTCATAAGGCCAAAAGGCATAACCAGTCATTTGAAATGCCCATCATATCCTGTCTTAAATGTGGTCTTGTAACGGTCCTCCTGCCGGATCTCGAGTTGGTGATATCCCGATTTGAGGTCAAGCTTGGAGAAGAACTTGGTGCCGCCCAGCCGTTCGAGGAGGTCGTCGATGCGCGGAAGAGGTCCGGTGTTCTTGACGGTTTACTCGTTGAGCTTGCGATAATCGATGCACAACCACAAATCCTTGTTCTTCTTCCGAACGACGAGAACGGGAGCACTGTATGGCGAAGAGCTAGGCCGGATCCAGCCTTTCTCGAAAAGGTCGTCGAGTTGTGCTCGTAGCACACTTAACTCTTCCTCGCTCATGCGGTAGATGTAACCACGCAGAGGTACGACCTCGGCCTCGAGGATGATCTCGTGGCGGATGGGCTGATCCGGTACTACTCCGTGCAAGGCTTCAAACACGTCGCCGTAGGCGTCAAGAAACTCGGTGATGCGTGGGTCCGATGATGAGTCCGTCGATGGAATGTCATGGGGCGGGAGGGCGTGGAGAAAACACACTTGCATCTCCTCGATGTCATCCCTGATGATGGAAGCTCGAATGCTTGCGGCGGACACCACATGGCCGTTGATCGAAGGGTGAGGAGGAGGCACCGTGCATGGGACTAGTACTCCGTTCCGGTCACGAACGTCAACGGTGCGGCGGTAGAAGTTCACCGGGTGATCCTCGCTTCGCAACCATGACATGCCCAAGATCATGTTGAACTTGGTGATCAAAATGTCAAAGGACACGGCCTTGCTTGCATGCGGGGCAAAGTACACGGGGACGGCATCAATGCACCGGTCAATTGACTTGTGCGCGTGACCGTTGGTCAACGTGACTTGCGTGGGCTGTGACTTCCTCCGAACGCGTGGCCCAAGGTCAACGCGTACCATAAAGTCTTGGCTCATGTAGTTGCGAGTAGCTCCGCAATCGATCAAAGCGTTGCAGATCACCTCATCGATCTGAATGCGTATGTATAACAATGGTGCGTCGATATTGTCGTACCGTTGTGTCTTGAACTCGGGGTCGATCTTCGCAACGTAGTCGTGAAGGTCGACAACCTCTACTTCGGCGTCTATCAACGGAGTTGGTACTGCAGTGTGCAAGTAATCCCGCAATTGTGCCATGAGCACATTGCAATGTGGTTTCGGCAATCGACCGGACGGGGGAAGGGGCATCTATTGGAAGTCCGCAAACGTCAACGTGTCGAGGTCTTCAAGTTTTGACCATGTCGTCGAATCCCCGGCGATAGATGGCAGCGAAGCTGACGAATCGGTTGCCGATGGTAGTGAAACCGTGCATGCGTTGGATTGTTGCACGTGGAGTGGTTGGTCCAACGGTGGGACCAAGTGGATAACATACTCCTTGTAAGTGAACCAAGGACTTGCAACATTCGCATCCTCCCCAGATGTGTAGGAGACCGCTAGCAAGGTGGCCGAATCTGGCGGAGTCAGAGATGGAGTCGCCTCACCTCCCGCGCAACTCAGTTTCCCGAGCAGATGTGAGGTCGAACATCCTCCTTGCCTTGATCCGGGCATTGGGAGGTCTTGTGCTTGGTGTTGTTGCACCAATAGCAGCAGCCATACCGGGCGCGCTACTTGTATTCGGCCTCGGTCAAGTGAAACTTGACCCATGGTGCTGGCTGTCCGTTTCCGGTCGGCGATGCGGTTTTCGCCTTCCCTTTTCCTCGGGAGTTGTTGTTGCTTCGCGGCTGGACAGCGGCCACCTGATCTCCCTCACGTGATGCTTAGGTGGTTGTCGGGTCTTCCACAATGTTGTCCGTTTGGACTGCAGCGACATGCTGCGGGCGCGAACCAAATTTTCCTTTCTCCACATAGGTTGGCTGCCACGCTGACTTCTCGTGTGCAGCCGCCCCATTAGTCTTGATGATCTCCCTTGCCTTGTCGATGATTTCGGCGAAGGTCGTGTATTGCTCACGATCACCAAGTGCAAGGCTCAAGACGGCACATGACCGGTTGTAGAACTCTCGGCGCAGATGCGAAAATGGCAATTCGAGATCGGGCGTTGCCGCGATCTTTTGCCATTCCGTGAGCCAGTCGCGTGTCGATGTGTTGCCTTGCGTCATGGCGAAGAGGCGGTTGATGGCGAGCGTCAGGGCGTCGTCCATGATGAACCACTTCTTCCATAGCCTCGTTAACTCTTCCCAAGAGATCTTCTCATGCAGATTTGCGACCTGGACGTCGTGGCATCTGCCCTCTAAGTTGAGGAACAACGCACCGATGTACGAGTGCTCGGGGACGAAAAGAATCCGAAGTTGCGTCGTAAAGCCCTCCCACCAGGGGACCGGGTCTTGATGCATATAATCATCGAACATTTCGATTTGGAATGTCGGCATCTTGTAGTGCTGCGCACTGGTGTTGCCCTCCTCGTTGGGCCACTGGTGCAGTTGCTGAACCTCGGTCTTCAAGGTGTTCAACTGCTTGCTGATGGTGGCTGGTGCAGCGAAGGTGCTGATGTCGCCGAGCATTGCGACTACGTGGTCAACTCGTTCCTCCAATTGGCATGTAGATGGTGCACTACTGGACTCGCCAACATCTGGTCTTGGTGCAACTTGCTCCATGTCCTATACACAGGAATCAAGTGCCCGTGTAGCATCCTCGTGCAGATCCTTGTGGTTCCGCACCGCCCGTCGGAGATTCGCCAGCTCGGACTGCAGCTGGTTACAAGTGTAAGCCAACGGGGTCACGAGTTTGGCAAGGAACTCCTTGTGCTGCTCTTCCGGTGTCGCGTCTTCGTGGTGCTCTTATGGTTCAAAATGCCAGAATTTGAGTTTTTCAATGTTGGTGGCTTCATGCCGCTGTAGCAGATCCTGGGCCTCCTTGCGGCGTGCCTGGGTATCTGTGTCTGCTTCGGCCTGAAGCCGCTGCTTTTCAGCTGCTGCCGCCGCTTCAGCTTGTAGGCAGGCAGCCTCGGCTGCCGCCTGGCGCTGCTCCCTCAGCCTCGATCAGTGCGAGCTGAGCTTCGAAACACTGTCGGTACTCGGCAATGGACTCATTGGCCAGTTGGCCTGGCATGCCCAGAACCGAGACCGTCATGGTGGCGGGGTACTGCTGACGTGGTACTGCTGACGTGGCACTGCTGTCGTGGCACTGCTGACATGGCACTGCTGACATAGCACTGCTGACGTGGCACTGTTGGTGACGTGGCACTGTTGCTGATGTGGCACTGCTGACGTGGCACTGTTGCTGACGTGGCACTGCTGCGTGGCACTGCTATGTGGCACTGTACCAAACCGGGAATGCAAGCAAAGGGTTGGGTGGGAGGGAAAAGGCAGGTAGGTAACCAACCAAGCTATACTTTCCTCCCGGTCCTAATCAACAGGAAAAAAGAAAAAAAAAAAAAAAAAAACGAAGAGGATCACCCCCCCTTTTTTTTATATATCTGTCGATCTGTTACGAGTGAGGCTTCTCAGAGGAGTACTATGAGCGAGATCTAGGCTAGGTTCCGCAATGTTTCGGCTTTCACAAAAATGCGATCTTGAAAAAAAAAAAAATTGCGAAATAGAGTAGAGATGCGATTTTCAGAAAAGAACTAACTCCAGTTTCTGAGAATATGACAACCTCCTAATATGCCTAAAAATGAAACGCTGATAGGCTTCGCAAGATTTCAGCTTTCAAAAAAGAATTTGCGAGATAGAATGGAGTTTCGATTTTCAGAACAGAATAAATCCAGTTTCCGAGAATATGACCACCTCTATCGTTATCCTAAACTAAATGCTACTTTGAACTTCAGAAATTTTTTCAGATATTTGCTGCGTGAAAACGAAATGCTAATATCAGAAATTTTCAGATAAAACGAAATGGTATTATCCGGAATTTTCACATATTTGAAATGCTAATATCAGAAATTTTGAGATAAAACGAAATGCTATTATCCAGAATTTTCAGATATTTGTTGCGAGAAAGAAAAAAAAAAAATCAGAGATTTGACGAAGTCCTACTTGATTTACTAATAAACAATCAATAGATCAAGCAAGCTGGCTACTTGATTGAGCGGGTCCTCTGATTGAGAGGTCCGCTCCGATACCAAACTGTTGCATACCGTAATGGTGCAGACCAGAACAAGAACTGATCTCTCTCACAAAGTACAAGATAAAGTAGCGGAAAACTTGGATACCAATGATCCGAACAATCAAGGTTGCAATGCAGCCCCAAACATACATCATCATCATTCCATGGTGTGAAGGGGCCTGGCGCTCACACAGGAAGAATGCGTCAGTCCCCAACCATACACAGACGAAGAAGAGGGGAAGATGGGAATGTCGTCAACACCAAGTCTTTGGCACAGGCCCCAAGTAATCCCTCGTCAAATGTCTGAATCCCCAATGTCGAGTCTGAATCCAATGTCGTCAAGTCCCAAAGTCACAACTCTATCTCTCTCTCGTAGTCCGCAGATACTGAGAAGTCAGGTAGCGAGGGGGTGAAGAAGAGATGGTGGACTTAGAAAGGAAGAAGAAGAACTCTCTCTCTCTCTCTCTGTCCGGTACTAACCTGTGAAGTTGGCGCCTTGATGCAGGTACCTCGAAGATGAAGCTGGAGCTATGGCGCCACAGGTAAGTCTCCCTGGCCTCTGCCAGCCATCTCTCTCTCCAACACTTCTCTACTCCTACCAGCGGCCAGCGCTGAAGACTACTCCTAGCGCTAAAGCTACTCCTGCAGCGCTCCTCCAGAGTGCTACTGCCGAATCCTGAAGACTACTCCTGCCTTCTGCCTGCCCATGAAGTGCATGGGAACTCCCTATGTACTACCTCRGCCTGCCTCCTGACTGCCTCCGACTGCCTGCAGTTCCAGGGCAGGGCAGTCCAGGAGGCTGCTCTTGCCAATGCCAAAACGAGCCAGGGCCTGGCGCTGCAGCTCCTGCTGAGGCTGTCGTGGGAACAGGCCAAAAATAGCCTGTTCCTAAGACCCTGGTTTGGTGCCTGAATGTCAGGGCAGGTCGATCTTATGAGGGCCTGAAAGTGGCCCTCCGTTTCAGGCTGAAAAGACTCAGGGCCTGGAAGGCCCTGTTTTAGGCTGAACGACGTAGGGCCTGCAGGCCCTCGTTTTCAGGCTTTCAGGCTGAAACGACACAGGGCCTGTAAGCCCTTGTTTTCAGGCTTTTAGGCTGCGAACACTGGTCGGGCCCTGCAGGCCCGTGTGGCTGCGCAGTATGCCACAGATGCCCTGTAACTTGCCAAAGGTGAGGGCATGAGGCATTGTAGAGAGATCTGGGGATGCTATGGGGGGCCATCCTAAGGGACAGTTGGGGGTTGCTGACACAGGACAACACTGGCCGGAGCTGGAGTGAGTCGCGTTGCTTTGTAACCTAGCAGATAGGGGGCATGAGGCCTAGATGAGTTTGTCAGAGAATAAGTCAGTTTTAGTGAGATTTGTTATGATCTGTTGGAAATCCCTTAGATACTCGCGTGTTCAGAAAATTGCGGTGGATTTCAGGAGGTGTTTAGCGATCATAAAAAAGGATTCGTAGTTTTCTCATCATCTATCTCGAAGTCCAGTAGCTTGTTCACGATCTTGGAGGATACTCTCAAAGCTGAGACCGGGTAAATGGCCCCGGTACCTCAATTGGTTCATAAATTGTTCTGTACATGTCTTCATATGGGACGCTGGGCCTGATTCCCAGGACGTGCTGCTCCCCACGAATAGATTGGAGCATGTTTTCAAAAAAAAAAAAAAAAAAAAGCCATTTCCGTTTGGGAGGCAGAGCCCGAAGGACGCAGCGGCGCATTTGCGCCCGCGTGGGAACAAAATGGCCGGCATAAATGCTTCAACCACGAGTACCTCCGAAAGTGGTGGCGCGATACCAGCCGCGACAATGATGAACGGATGAGCCACTAAGGGAGCGCCCAGATTCATCCCACTAGAAACGCTTCTAGTCATTTCTTTTCCGGTGGCCGATGTATGGCCTGAGTACAGGTGGATTAACCCACCAGTACCTCCGCAAGTCGGGCCTCGTGTACGCCAGCCAATGGAAAAACCACGATGGTACACTTGGCTGAATTTCTACTAGCGCCCCAAGATCGTTCATCCTGTGTCCAGTTGATGTAGCTCAGTGGTTAGAGCACCGGTTGGAAATGTGCATTGTGGTATGAGGTTGCGGGTTCAAATCCGCAGCCTCACACATGGACACCGGCAGGGCGTTAGAATGACGCACGGCTGGACACACACCCCTTGGGGTGACGCATGGTAAGCTATTATAGACACTGCCTGCGCACCACCCAGGGGACTGTCCATGGTGTTGTATGTTGGGTCCTGGCCTATAAGGGGTTTGCCTGATACAGTTAGCAGTCTAATGAGGATGCGGGTACAGGTTTGTGGTTAGACTGCTCATGTGTGTTGGTTACCTTAGGCTCTGCTTTGGGGGGGACAAGGACCTTAGGTGGGATGGGGTCCCGTTTGGGGGGAGGGTTGGCTTGGGACAAGCTCTGCTGGAGGATATCGGTGGGGAACCTGCAGTAGAGGATTGTCTTAAGGGATCCCGGTCGGAGGGGTGTTAGTAGACAGACTCTGGTGGAGGAAATCATTGGGAAACCTGCAGTAGGGGCTGTCTGAGGGGGATCCTGGTCTGGGTCCCATAAATTAGTTGCTGACTGTAGGTACGTGTCGTGGGTCCACAAACCGACCTCTACAACACCCTGGACTTATAAAAAAAAGAAAAAGAAAAAAAGAAGGAAAAAAAAAAAGAAAAAAAAAATGATCGTCATCCCGAAAGTAGTGGCTCTTTAACGGTCGCGCCTTCCGAAGGTACTGGAGGACGCTTCACAAAGGCACAAAACTGTCTGCATTAATTCATGCAATAATGCATGGTACACTAGGCTATCAGAGTGGCCTGGGACCACTTGCCTGGCCGGGCCAAAAAAAAGAAAGAAAAAAAATGATTTTTGAATTTTATTTTTATTTTAAATTTGGTAAAGATTTTGGATGTGACCCTGAGGCATCCCCCCCCTGCTGTAGCAGGTAACGCACCTGCTGGTGGGTGGTGCTCCCGCATGTTCCCTCGTCGGAGGCTTGAGCACGGATATGGCTGCTACATGGTTCCCCGTAATACTACAAGGACAATAAAAAAGGCCTGAAAGGCCTACACGTAATTGAATTTGTCGGGCTTAAAGAATTAGCATTTAAACAAACCGAAAGGTGCAATAACTGGGATGCTGAACCGGCTTTCTGGCAATCTTAACACTCTATTGAGTTTGGACAGGGGACGCTGGACCCGGTTTCCAGCACAATGGTGTCAAGTTCAAATGTTGTAAAATTTGTAATGATGTACTCAAAGGGACGCTGGACCCGGTTTCCAGCAGGTGATGCTCCCCACCAATAGATGGAGTTAAAAAAAAA
>BFEA01000765.1:588072-598996 GCA_003427395.1 Chara braunii
TCTCTCTCTCTCTCTCTCTCTCTCTCTCTCTCTCTCTCTCTCTCTCTCTCTCTCTCTCTCTCTCTGTGCTTTGAAAGTTAAAGGACAGGCCCCATTGGTGCTACATTCGCACGAAGAAGGCAGGAGCCCGGCCAGACTTGGGCCACAGAGTTGGGATACTTTAGATGGAAACACCCAGAGATGACTTTAAACCACCAGTACCTTGCCCAGCTATCAAGTCTGCAGGCACCTTCTTCTCTATTTTTCCTTCTTCTTTACCTTCTTTCTGCTCTTACCCAAACTGGCACTTACTCCTCTATTCCCTCTTTCTGTGTTATGAAGGACTTGGTCCTGATTTCTGCAGGCACCGTTCCTTTCTGATTTGCTACCTGACTCACTTGTTGGGACTTGGCCTCGAACTCAGGGCCGTCCTCTTGCTTTTTTCGACTTAAGCTCGGTCCTTTTCTATTTAGTCCCAGTAGTCGACCGGTACTTGGAACTTCTAGAAGCCTCTGGTTTACCTTTGGAACTCAGCTATTGTTGGCCCTTGAGACTCCTGACTATTCGAACCTTGAGGATTTATGTATGCTGGTTTTAGTTTAGACTTCATCTAGCGCGGTATCTCATCCACAACCGCTGAAGACGCCGGACAGGCGAACGGTATAAACACAGTGTCGGGTCTTTCACCTGATCTGCGTTATGTGCTTCATGTGTTTTATCTTTTAACGTTGTTACCTGCGCCTGGTTCTACTCTTCTTCTCATGTGCGGTTTGTATACTGCACTGGTGTGATTGAACACATGCGTGTTCGTGTCACTTTGACTGATGTTTACTCATTAGTCTACGCATTAACCGACGTAGCAATAGCACTACGGATTGTGTGATTGCGTACTCTACCTTTACCGCTACTTTTGTTCCCCATTACTGTCTTGAATTCCTTTGTTTGTTTTTGGTCTAGCTGTACGATTTTGTTCCCTGTCCATCTGAATCGTCTACCTGTCTACCGATGGACCATACGGGCTGCCATTATTGTCATCGCCCGGGCCACTTTATTCGGGAATGCAGGACTCGGATGCGTGGCATGGAGCGACAGGCCAATCAGTCGAACCAGGCATCAACCTCGAATTCTGCTCCGATATTGCCGTCACCTGGTGCTATCGTTCCCTACCAAGCTCCTTCGAACGACGCATGGAACTACCAAGGCTCCGGAGGATACAGTGGTGGATACAACAACGGGTATAACAACGGAGGCTACAATAATGGTTTCCGGAGACCGTGGAACTCTGGGCAGAGGGACCAGGGTGATAAAGTCGAGAGGATGTGTAACTGGATTTCGGAGGAGATGGCAGAAAGAGAACATGCTAGGAGAGAGAAGGACGAAGCAACCACGAAGGAGGAGGAGGCAAGAAAACAGAAAGAGGCGGAGGAGAGGATTCTGGCTGATGAAAAAAGAGAAAGAAGAATTTAAAGCTAGTATAGGGTTGATGATCCAGAACCAGATGAAGCAAGTTTGTGAGGACGTCCTGGGAAAGAAGGTGGAAGGTGGTGACCACATGTTTTTTAAGACAGCGGAAGTTATTTGAAGAAGAGCCGAAACGGAGACGACCAGCGATAAAGATATTGGTGTTTGTCATAAGAAGGATGAGGAGATACTACGTTTGAAGTGTGAGATGGCTGAACTCTCTGAGGAAGACAGACCAGACGTTAGGCGATGAACAAGAAATCCGGTTGCTCAAATCGGACAATCAACATTTAATTTAGGATTTAATCTATCTGAAGGATCAAGTCAACAATCTCCTGCGAAGAACTGCAGAAGGAACTGTGGCTAGGAGCTCACTACCTCAATCAACTAAGGGGAAAGCAAATAGGACGGGCGAATCTACCCCGGGTGATTATGTCAAACTGACGGAGGCCTACAAAAGGATTTGAGATGACAAGGATATGGCGGAGAGAGAAGTGAAGGCGTTGAAAGATAGGATCACAAACATTGGCCCTATTGTGTCTCCGACACCAGCAAGTGTTAAGAGAAGCGGCTTGCTATGAAGAGTGTCTCCCCGTCTAACCTAAGGAGTAGGCTCTGTAAGGTGGTTAGCCCATGCAAGTCGGGCGATTCTAGTGGACACGCTCAGGTGAGATTTGTTAAATTGAGTAATGAGGAAAGGGAAGGATTTCACAGACAGGTGGTTGGAGAGTTATCTAAGATGAGGAAACGCGAGATTGAGAAGCCCTGTGCCGAAGAGAAACTTGCTTACGTAACTATCAAAGAGTCGGTTGAGGAGATTGCGGCTATTTTTACCGATCGTGCTTTCGACAAAGGCACAATTCGACGAACGATTGGGGAAAGTGATGCGAATGAAATTGAAGACTCTGAAGAATCAAAGGATCTGACGGGTGGTAGCGAGCATGATGAGGCTGATGCTTCTGGTGGGTGCTAGGGTATGTCACCGAGCGTTGGTGAGCTTTTCAATCTTACTCTGGTATGGCGGGATGCACGTGGTAACAATAAACTATTAAAGAACAGTAAGATCGATAATGTCTTGCAATTGGTAGTTATTACGTCGATTCTCCTTCATCAAATTACATGATGTGAAAAGTTCATTCTGTTTATCCGTTATTTATTTTCCGTTGGGTACGATTTCGTCGTTTGTCTGGGTCCACTAGTCTATCCGTTGGTATCTCCTTGGTGTAAACATGTATACATTGGGTGTACCGGTAGACCGGTTAGACATAGATGGAAGGAACATTTGAATAGAGTTTTTGCTCCGTTGAATCATGATGTAAGGAACTATCGGCTTTATAGGTCGCTTCGTCTCAATCATGTTAGCAGCTATGTTGTTGTGCCAATTGCGTTTGTAAATGACGACCGGTTGCTTCAGGTTGAACCCCACTTTATCCGATCGGTCCATCCGACACGAGACCCCTTAACTTCCTCAATCAGAACCAACCGATGAGGCTGATGTTTTTGGTGGGTGCTAGGGTCTGTCACCGAGGGTTGGTGAGTTGTCCAATCTTGCTTTTGTATGTCGCGATGCACGTGGTAACAATAAACTACTAAAGGACGGTAAGATCGATAATGTCTTTCGGTTGGGAGTTACGTTGATTTTCCTTCGTCAAATTTCATGGTGTGAAAAGTCCATTCCGTTCATCCGTTATTTGTTTTCCGTTGGGTACGATTTCGTTGTTTGTCTGGGTCCACTAGTCTATGTGTTGGTATCTCCTTGGTGTAAGCATGTATACATTGGGTGTACTGGTAGACCGGTTAGACATAGATGGAAGGAACATTTGAATAGAGTTTTTGCTCCGTTAAATCATAATGTAAGGAACTATCGGCTTTATGGGTGGCTTCGTCTCAATCGTGTTAGCTACAGTTACTATATTGTTGTGCCAATTGCATTCGTAAATAAGGATCGGTTGCTTCAAACTGAACCGTACTTTATCTGATCGGTCCATCAAACACGAGACCCCTTAACTTCCTCAATCAGAAGCAACCGATGAGGTTGATGCTTCTGGTGGGTGCTAGGGTCTGTCACTGAGCGTTGGTGAGCTGTCCAATCTTGCTCTTGTATGTCGGGATGGACATGGTAACAATAAACTACTAAAGAGCGGTAAGATCGATAATGTCTTTCGGTTGGTAGTTATTACGTTGATTTTCCTTCTTCAAATTCCATGGTGTGAAAAGTTCATTCCGTTCATCCGTTATTTGTTTTCCGTTGGGTACGATTTCGTTGTTTGTCCGGGTCCGTCTATGTGTTGGTATCTCCTTGGTGTAAGCATGTATACATTGGGTGTACTGGTAGACCGGTTAGACATAGATGGAAGGAACATTTGAATAGAATTTTTGCTCCGTCAAATCATAATGTAAGGAACTATCGACTTTATAGGTGGCTTCGTCTCAATCGTGTTAGCAATTATGTTGTTGTGCCAATTGCGTTCGTAAATGGCGATCGGTTGCTTCAGACTGAATCCTACTTTATCTGTTCGGTCCATCCAACATGAGACCCCTTAACTTCCTCAATCAGAAGCAACCGATGAGGCTGATGCTTCGGGTGGGTGCTAGGGTCTGTCACTGAGCGTTGGTGAGTTGTCCAATCTTACTCTTGTATGTCGGGATGCATTAACAATAAACTACTAAAGGACGATAAGATTGATAATGTCTTTCTATTGGTAGTTATTACGTTGATTCTCCTTCTTCAAATTCCATGGTGTGAAAAATTCATTTCGTTTTATCTTTTATTTATTTTCCTTTGGGTACGATTTCGTCGTTTGTCCGGGCTCGTTAGTCTATGCGTTGGCATCTCCTCGGTGTAAGCATGTATACTATATCCCTGCCTGTCGGAGACGGCGAGAGAGAAGGAAAAAAGTGACCAGGTAAGCGGGAACAAAGGAAGAACGGATAGAAAAAGAAAAATGATAAGACGATCATGAGTTGCACTAAGGGTCCTCTCCTCTTTCAGTCATCCATAGGTATTAACTTCTCTAGTTTGCTATTAGTGTTGGATAGTTGTTTTCGAAGAAAGGTTGAGACTATGATTATTCAATGTGTGGGTGGTCATGTGTTAATCGATAAGTGGAAGATATTAAAGCGATGCTACAGGTCATCGGTGGTTAAAATTGAGAGTGGTACTGAGAATTTTAGACACTGTAAGGGGAAGTTGGTGTGGGGTGTTACTCTGTACTTTGAAAAAATCTCTAGATACTGTTCGAAATTTGTGAAATAAAAAATCCACCTGATTGATATCTTGAGGTACCCCACTAAGGTTAAGAAGTTGTACTCTGAGTCATTGGTTAGGCTCATTCAATTGTATAACTGCGTTCGATGTTTCTCTAAGAACGAAAGTCCATCTTCCCTAAGAGCGACAATAGCTCGTATAGTTAAGAACAAATTTAGTATCCGGCTTAGGATTAGAGTAACCATTAGAATTTCTTTCGATGCTGAACTTTTCAAGAAAAAAATTAGAGATTTGTGTGTCTCAACTATTCATTTATCCTCTATCAGAACTCCGTTGAAACAACTTATGTGTTGGAAGCTGAGAGTTGTCTGGGTAAGGAACAAGTCGATTGGTGACATTCTGCAAATTTTTTGTGACTATGCGCGTCGTCGTGTGTTGAGTTGTACTTGTCAGGGGGTGAATCTACCTAGGCACGAGGGACATGTGTCTTTTAGATTTAGTGATGTGGAATGGGTCCCGATAAACCTTAAGAACAACAAAAATATCCCTTATCCGAGTTTTCGTCATTATTTGAGGTAGTTAAGGGATCTCGTGTTGGATGGACTGAGCGAATTTCGGATATTGAATTACGTAGATGCTTCAATAACGACGTTTGTAGGAGTAGTGTAGATTTTGGAGGTGGTCTTGTAGAGGTGGAGGCTGTAAAAAACAAACTGAATGGTTTGGGCGTATGTCCTATTGATCTGTGAAACCGCGCGTTCATTGAACGCGGGTTTTCCGTTCAGAAACTGAACGGAATGCATGCGCGTTCAATGAACGGGACCGAACGCGGAGTTCAATTCCGCGCGGGGAAAAAAAAAAATAATAAAATAAAATAAAATAAAAAAAAACTAAAAAAATTTCGAAAAAAAAAAGTTATGAAGAAAAATAAAATAAACAACATTTGCCTGCGCATTACATCTAAATTCGTTACCATATTGAAAAAAAAACATAGAAAACAGAAAATAGAAAAGAGTAAAAAAAGAATTGAAATTAGTGAGCGAACACGATTTGACACCATCATCTTTGACGATTTTTTTTTGTTTTGTTGCCTTAGCAAAATGACTCCAAAATTGAGAGGCATGAACCTCACATTATACAAAACTCATTAAAAAACAATCAGAAAAAAAAAGTTATTTTTAAGCATCAAAATGATTTTTTTAAAACAAATAAACAAATAAAAAAATAATTGAACGCCGTTCAATTTTGAACGCGAATTTAAATCCGTGTTCAAACGCACATTTGAACGCGAACGCGCGTTCACGGCGTTCAAACGGTCACACAGCTATTGATCACAACATTGGTGATCCATTTGTGTGCTGTCCTGTTATCTATATGAGTGGAATGAGAAAGTTGTTTACCGACAATAAGGGTTTTGATCAGGACGATCGGACCAAGCAGCAAATTGTTTCTGATATTAGAGGAGAGTACAACAAGTTGGGATTTGAAAAGGTTGCATCTTTCAATAAGCAAGAACGACTGAGTTGCACTTATTCAATACCAAAACACAAAAATATTTCGAAGTGGCGGTCAATCTGCCCATCCTTTTCGGATTCGTTGGTACGTGTAAGTAGGGTAGTATCTAAGGCAGTTAACAGATTGTTATGGAATCTTCCGGCGGACTCTCACTTTAACCTCAGATGCCCGAATGACATGATTGGGAGACTAGACGCTTTCAACCAAGGCTTAGAAGAAGGAGAAGACGTGGTGACCTCGAGCTTTGATGTTAAGGAAATGTTTACTGCATTGCCGCATTTATCTATCATTAAAGCAGTAAAATGGTTTGGTGACACTTACGAAGAAAAGGGTTTTTTATATATCTTTGTTAAGGGAAGAGGTAATGGTGCTGTCTTGGGTGGACATAGATGTTCCCCGACAGGATTCGTGCCTGTTAAATTTTCCACTCTCGTTACGTTAGTGAAATTGGGAAAAGAAAAGACGTTTGTATCGGCAAAGAGATTAATAGTGCAACTAAAAGTTGGTACGAAAAAAAAAAAAAAAAAAAAAAAAAAAAAAAAAAAAACTACAAAAAAAAAAAAAAAAAAAAAAAAAGAACTACAAATTGAGGAACGACGTCCGGGAATGCCCTAAAGAAGGTGTGCTCACACTACAACACTCAAGAATGAATCTAACCGCACCTATAGCTTGTATTAGTTTTCTTTTTTTTTTCGTTGTTTTGTTTCTTCTTCTGTTTTCTTTTGGGGTCCCTGCCAGTGAGGCAGGGAGCACTTCACGGACTTGTGACGACTTGTCAAAGAGGGCATATACTCGGATTCTGTACCTGACTTGTTTCGCATCCATTTTTTTTTTTTTTTTTTTTTTTTTTCATTTCTGGAAGGAATCTCCGTGATGAACGCGGGGCAGGGAACACTGCACAGACTTCTGACAACTTCTCAAAGAGGGCATATACTCAGATTCTGTATCTAACCGGTTTCACGTCCATATTGGGGATCCTTTTTCTTTTTGCTTTTCATTTATGAAAGTAACGTTCGTGATGAACGTGGAGTTGTAAACGCCCTCACTGAGGGCATACTCTCACACTGACCCTTGATTCTGTATCCAACTGCTTTCTCGTCTAGAGCGTTGTGGTGGTTTTTTTTTTTCTAGTTCTTTTTTCTTTTTCACGTTGTTTTTTTGGGCGGAGTGTGAGAAAAGAAAATACAACTGCACCTAGGCTCGGCAAAACTCGGTGCGCAGTGAAATTCAGGTTCATTTAAATCTGGTGCGGGTGTACTTGTGGTTTAATGAAAAAAACCCTCTCCCCGAGTCTCCCGGTTAGCCCGAAAGAGACAGTGGATGACCAAAATGGCCCACAGACGACAGGTCTGGAGCTATGAGGCCCGAAATGGGAACGCTGGGCCTCGGCCGCAGTATAAATTAGGGGACATAGTGCAGGAAAGGAAATGTGCTCGCCAGGGCAAGTTAGCGCCACAATTCTTCGGGCGATTCCTCGTAGTCGAACTCGGTCCCAGTGGAGTGAACACGGTGCGGTTTACTTCGGAGGTCTTGAGAAGCCGATTGACTCGACTGATCATTCAACATGTGTCCTGTCTTCGTCCCTTACCTCCTTCTCTGTCTCTCCCCTCGTCCACGTCATCCCTCGATTCTGAAGAGGAAGGCGACGATCTCAAATTCGAATACTACTTTGATTCTCCTTCCTCTCAACCTTCGTCTCTACCTTTTCCCCCATCGCCATGAGCTTTTCTACCGAGCAGGTCATTAGCGAGCGTCTAATGAGACCCGGGGGACATATTTCGTTGATCCGGCAGGTACAACGACCACACTTGAGTCCCGATCTGCTTCGTTTCGTGACTTTCTTCAGTACGGTGGCCATCCACACTGCTTTGGAATTCCAGTTTGTGCGGACCAGCGATCGAACGCGAGTGTTGGCCGAGGTGTCGACTTTTCTGCGGCTATCTCCACCAGGCGTCAGCCACGTGACAGTGATCGTTGCATTCACCGGTGATCTTACGGCGTTGCATCCGTCAGCTCATACAGGCGCCCTTCGACAACTATGACTTTGGGCACGCGACCTCATGAATGCGTGGGTCCAGCTGTTAGCTCGCCCAGACGATCGGATCGACTCCACCAACGACATCGACCTCAGCCAGCTCAGACTCTCTCTCACTACGTCAGAGGTCATCATCCCGGAGCTTCTTCCCTCCGCACTGCCTCAATGAATCGGCATTGCCTCTCGACCTTTGGGCTTCCCTCTGATCTCCCTACCTTCCGGCAGTCCGCTACGGACGTCCCTCTCCCTTTTCGGATCAGGCAATTGGACGTGTCGATCCTTGACGCCGGCAAGTGGGCGGAGTGGTGGAACGCGTACGTCGCGCTCAACTTCTGCCTTCTCGAAGTGGTGTTCCATTTTGCGGAACCGGTCAATAAGGACGAAGAGGACGAAGTTCCCGATGATGACGTGGAGTTGTTGATAATTCAAGCATGGATAACGGATACGGAAGGAGAGTTGTTGGGGATTCTGTTCGAAAAGGTGAGGGACGACCATTTGAAGCCAATCACGAGCGAGATCCTGGTGTTTCTGACGTAACTCCTGGACGATCTACCTCTGGATATCTTGTCGCACTGTGACGAGCAGACCACACCGGCGGTGCTTACCTGTACGTTGGTACCACATCTGTTATGGTCCACTTGTACGAAGCTTGACCGAGATAACTCCTACTACCCCTCCTCGAGCCACTATCTGGTCATTGATGTGACCGATCTCACCTTGTGGGATCCGACCACTCGAAGGGTGGAAGCGGAAGAAGAGATAGACAAAGAGGAGGAAGAGAGAGAGGAGGCGAGTGAAGAATAGGAAGAAAACTTGGGGGCGGAATCCGACGACCCTGATTACCATGAGTCTGAGGAGGGCGAGCTAGAAGAAAGAGAGTCGGGCGGGTCTGACATTTCCAACGGACGGAGTGAGGAGGAAGACGAAGCTGCAGCCCAGAAGAGGCGGGAAAGGGCAGAAGGGAAGCGGTCGGTGGAAGAGTCGGATGCACCAGCCGCGCGACTACTACAAGGCGACTTGGCGCACAATCCAGAGCCATTGCAGGAGGAACCCAGAGGAGATGGCGTCGCCACCGTGGAGGAATCTAGAAGCAGACACCGTAGAAGAAGTTTTTCGCCGGCTCAATCCTTTCCACCACCGCGGGCCACCGTTCGCATACGTGGAGATGGGGGCACTCGAGCTTCGTCCCCGATCGTTATCTCGCCGTCCCCTTGATTACCTCACCCTCCATCAGCTCGCGGGCCGCCTCCTCAATTCCCTTCCAACTGGCGTCCTTTCCCACCTTCCCTCTTCCACCAACTCTACTCTACCCGCCTCATCGCCACCATTTTCCCGCACGCCAGCACCTGCTCTCTCGTAACTTCTTTTCCCCTCCAATGCCTCCACATCCTTCTCTTTAGCGCGGCATGGCGATTCCCCGCACCCTCTGTACCCTCTATCCTGATTACCTTGCCTCGCTCCCTAATCAAGATCATCGTTTCCCTCGCATCCATCACACCATCCACTACACCCGGCTCCCTGCTGGAGATCGGCAGCTCCATCGCTTTCTGCCACCCCTCCCGCAAGTTCACCCTCCTTCCCCCCCGCCTGTTATAAGGCTACCCTTCCTCGGCAATCTCTAGGATCGGAGTTCGCGGGTGCCACCTTGATGACTTCCACATTCTCATCTCACGGTAAGTGGCACGTGTCGGCTCCACGTCGATCGCTAGTGCTTTCTCACGAGATCGATGGATGATGGGGAGAGCAAGTAGGAGCTTGTTCAAGATTGGAACCCCCTGGGTGTCACATACATGACGAACTGTTTTCTGCAACCTCGCGATTTTCTGCTCAAGGATACTTCGGGGGTTGAATCGGGAGGGCCCGCAGGATTACATAGGTGCCCTGGCTTTTCTTGTTTTTCGGAATCGTAGCCGGGGTAATCTTGTGACGATTGGTAGCTGATCGCGCCTTAGCGAGCGTGGAAGATAATTGTTGTCATAGCTTCTTTCTTGTTCTACTGTGGGAAATGAGAATTTTGGCGGGATCGTCACGCGGGATAATCTTTTTGAGTTTTCAACTGATGTCGAACCCTCGTGGGCTCTCAGAATTTGCTTCGTTCAAAATTTCTTTTTGCAATTCGGATTTAGATTAGGAATTTAGGCGCGCCTCAATTTTTGTTTCACGACGCTTCTTGCTTGCGCACGCTTTGCCGTGTCAAGATCTGTGTTCTGACTTTTCTGCATCTTAATCCTTGCGTGTAAATGTAACTTTTGTTTTGGGGGCCATAATTGGAACTTTAGTCCTCTTGTTCTTGATATCTTTTGTGGCATCCCTTTGCACGTGTACTTTTTCCTCTGTCCTACTGGCCTGAACATTTGCATGACTGGATCGATATGTGGAGTCTGGCTACGTCTCCCACGCCATGGCCCGGCCATGCAAACGTAGGCACTTCCTTCCTTCCTCTTTTTTTTTGTCCCTGAGACACAACCCCGGGTATCTCGCGCAAGCATGCATGCTATAAATCTCACAAGCGCGATTAACTCGCTCTCTAAGAATTCTAGGAGCTACCGCGTTCGAGAGGATCGGCTAACGAGCAAGAGTTGGAAGGTGAGTAGAGAGTTGGGCGATCCGACGAGCTGGTGCTGGGCATGCGGGGTTGACGTGGGGCCACGACGGACTGTGGCGCACGAGTGAACCTGGCTGGCATGTTCGGACTAAGCGGGGTGACAACTCTGTGTGGGTGCAAG
>BFEA01000766.1:4715-15164 GCA_003427395.1 Chara braunii
CACCTAGAAAGGACACGACGCCTCATGGTGTTGAGCCTATCACCTGCTAGTGGCCCGGCCCCCGCCCAGCCTCCATATGACAAGAGCGAACAGGAGCATCCCGATAGAGAGCAGTTGACCAGTTGGACTCCCGTAATGGGAGACAAGGTGCTGAAGACAAGGATCAACGACAACGGTATACTCTGCCTTCTGTCAAGAGCCTCCTATGTCTGATTCTCAGGGAGAATAACGGTTATTCTAAGTTATTAAGAAGCCTCAATACTATTAGTAATAATAACTAGAATAACTATCTATCCTTTGCGTTGGAATAGCTACTAACAGCTAACGACTATGGAGCAGGAAGGTCAAGGGCAAGAAGATGGGAATGAACAGTACGTGGAGGAAATGACGAAGACCTATACGGAGGAGGAAAAAGAGCAGATCAATTCTCTCCTAGAGTCATGCTTTAAGGATGGGATTCTGCCGGCAGGTCTTGGTGTCGGGGTAGCCGAGGTGACGGATGAGTTAGCCCGTTTTGACCTTAATGAAGAATTCTCCAACCAGAATTTTGAATGGTTGAAAAAACACGCAGTTACAGTTCAATTTTTAAACGATGCAGCGGTTCTCTCCAACAATTTGAAAAAAAAGTTGGTGAGAATATACGAAAATGCGTGGTATGATTCTGGCCTTTTGGATGAAGGAATAATGAGGGGTCGTTATCAAAGCGAAGGGAAGAACCTATGTTCATTTGTCTCATTGCAGACTAGCGTAATAGAATGGATGCTGCACAAGAAATCGGATCTGATTGTCCTAGAAGGGATAGAATATCACGTTGCCTTTTTGCCCTGGATGACTCTTTTGGAAATGAGAGATTTCAAGGACAATACTCCAAAGACTTTTTGGGTTCGTTGTCCTAGGGTCCCCTTGCAGTTGATGTCAACATTGCAAAACGCAATTGAGAAAACCTTCGGGGCGGTGGTTAAAAACCACCCGACAGAACCAGACGATGAGGAACCTGAACTGGGGTCAGTCAGATTTGACCTCGAACTTCAAGCGAAAGAAAGAGTGCGTCCCCGCCTGTAGTAGGAATCCCTAATCAGGGGGACTACTATTTTGAGGTTCTCTAGGCCAGCACCCCATGGTGCGAAGAGTGCAAGACCTTTTATCACAAGGAAATTGACGAGTGTTGTCCAGTGAAGGCAGAAGCGAAATTCGATCCTTTTGCGCCAGATGGGGAGAAACCCACTCCCCCTGAACCACCCTTTTCTGGATTCGTACCTCTCGGCGAGACTCCCCCCCTGGCGGGCGGGCTTCAGAAGATTCCCCCGAAGGAGAGACAAGAAGAAGCGGTGGAGGAACCAATCAGGGAGAGAGGGAAGGGGAAACTAGGGACATGTATTTAAAGATAATGATAGCGAAGGGAGTACGTATGGGAACAGGAAAGGGAATGGAGGTGGAAGTAAGGGGCCGCGAAGAAAAAAGGAGAAATTGAAACCAACCACCTCCAAAATCTGGGGAAAAGGAAGGAGTCACGAGGAAGAAGGAACGGATGGAATGGAAGACACTTCTCTGATGGAAGAACAGGCGGCAGGTGTGCTGGCGAAGGGGAGGATACAGGGCCAGAAAAGAGGCGAGGAATCTTCCTCACAGGGTAAGAAATGGGTGGCGGTAGGACATGGGAATCGAGCTCATAACGAGCTCCATGGAGACCAGGGGGGAGGAATGTGGGGAAGGGCCGGTGCGATCTCTACACTGGGACAAGAGGATGCGAATATACCAAAAATTTTTGTGCCAATAATTTTGGCAAATTCAACGCAGGGAATCCTAGTTATGGCCAACCTCCTTGCCAACGAAGCAATGAAACTTCCGACTGCCTATGCGGAAGAAGCCCTGACTGAATCTGTCATTATGTCAAAGGTCAAGAAACTGGTGCCAGCGTGTTTGAGCCTTCGATTGATCTCCACCCTGAGAGTAGGAGTGGACACAACACAGGATTGCATGGAGAACAAAGTGAAAATGTATTATGTTTTTTTGGATGCTCGTATGACAAATACTATCAAAAAGCATCTTGAAACCTTGGACAAAGGTTGGTTCCCCTTGTCAATCTTGAGCTCGCCTTTGAACGATGGATTTGACAGCATCCTCTTCAAGGGGTATTTTTCTGCCCGAACCGTCGCCAAATGGCTGTTCCATTCAGCTCACATGAATGTGTTGTTTGCTGAATCCTTCGTTGATACCCTGTTACTGCCGTGGGAAGAAGGAACAGGGGGCAACGAAGGAATTCGCAGAAGGAAAAAGGGGGAGACAAATATCGAAGACGAGAGCCGTATCCATGGCACGCACAGCCTCGGGCTAGCAAATGCCTCTTAGAGGCAAACTACGTATCGCGACATGGAACCTACGTGGCCTTTGTGATACAGCAAAGAAATTTAAACGAGACAGACTGAAGAGTTGGATCCACAACAAGAACATTCATGTGCTGTGTATACAAGAATCAAAGCTAGATGAATCACGGATGAAGGAAACGCCATCCTAGTGGAAGGGCCACTATTTTTGGGCCCCTGCACGAGGAGAGGCCGGGTCCCAAGGCACAAGAGGGGGAGTTGGAATACTTATCCACAGGGATCTAAAGATCACAGTGACTGACCAAACGATGGATATGTGGGGTAGATGGATTTGAATTAAGATATTACTAGATAATGAAACATGGACCATCATGTCCAACCTCTCGGAATTACCGAGTTTCGTGCCTGATTCAGAGAACCTGGTTATAGGCGCAGACTGGAATACTGTGCTTAATCCAGGTTTGGATAGCCCGAAAAGAGAATCTATTCGCTCCGATAGCCGTCTATTAAATGCCTTTCTAGTGTCACAAGGACTGATAGACGCCTTTCGAGTATTGCACCCGGGTACACCAGGCTATACGTGGCATGGCTCTCAGTCCCCGCCCATACGCCGAAGGTTGGATATTATCTTAATGAGGGGGACCTCCTGGGTGAACTATACACAGGTGGAGACTTTCTACGCCTCACTATCAGATCACTCACCGGTGGTTGCCTCCTTCAAATTGGCACACCAGGACAAATTTGGTAAATCCTATTTCAAATTGAATACACAGCACTTGCAGGATGCTGATGTGATTCAGTGGATCAAAGAACACTTGGAATAATGGGAACAAGCAAGGTACCTCTTTGCCGCAGAAGAGGCCTGGCTAGAAGTTAACCTTCGTATATTACAGGGATCACTTAGTGATATCTCTCAAATAAAAGCAATGACAAAGAACAGCAAGGAGAGAAGATTGCTGAAAACAGTAGCCGAAGTTGAAAAAGAGTTTGGGAAACATTCAATCTCTGATGCCTATTGGACAGTCAGAAGGAAGCGAAGCCTGTTAAAACTAGAACGGATGGAAATTAAAAAACAGGAACAGTGGAAAATCTGGTTAGCCCAACGAAATATAACCACCGGAGATCGAATGACAAAAGACACCTTCCGGAGACTTATGCTACAGGTAGCAAAAACTCCGATGAAGGAATTGGCGCACCCCTTTGCAACCACACCAATAGTATCAGATGATTTGGATCGAACGTATGAGTTTGCAAGACTTTATTTTCAGGATATATTGTCATCAAGAAGATCCTTTTACACAATGGAAAAAGACTTGAGAGAACAGACTAACTTTTGGAATAGGACAAAGACTAAACTCCCCACACATGCGAGACTTGATTTGGATAAGCCAATAAACCCAGAAGAACTGACATAGGCCGCTAAGAGGGTGGCAAAGGGAAAAACCCCAGGGGACGATGGGCTCCCCATTGAAATGTATCTAGCAGTATGGACCACAATTAGCCCCCTCTTAATACGCATCTATAACAATGTTCTAACGAGTGGACAGCTAACCCAAGGGATGATGAAAGGAATAATTACCTTGATTTATAAGAAAGGGGAAAAGTCGGACGTCCGAAATTGGAGACCAATATCCTTATTGAATGTTTCCTACAAGCTGTTGGCCAAAGTGTTAGCATGTCGATTGGCAAGATATCTCCCGGCGTTAATAGGGAATGAGCAGGGCGTCTTTATCAAACACCGATCAATCATGGATAACATAGCCTCTACAATCCAGGCCTTAGAGATAATTGTTGCAGAAAGAAGGGATGTAGTTGTTCTTCTCTTAGACATGGAAAAAGCATATGATCGGGTTGGGTGGGCTTTTGTGATGACAACACTGAAACACTTGGGGTTAGGCCCAAACTTCTGTCAGTGGACAAAAATTATGTACTCAACGGCTACTGCTGCAGTCATGGTGAATGGACAGATTTCTGAAGAATTCTCACTCTCCCGCTTCTTACGACAACTTGAAGGATGTCCACTAGCCCCCTTACTTTTTGTACTACAGTTGGAAATCTTGTTGGATAACATTCGTCAGAATGACCGAATTGAAGGATCGAAGTTGACTAATCAAGTACAATGGAAGGGGGGAGCACTAGCGGACGATTTAACAATAGCATGTAGAAATACTACCTCACATTTGAGAGAATTAAGAATGATATTAAATAACTACTGTACCTATTCTGAGGCTTCTATTAACTGGAGTAAATCGGCCTATTTTCTCCTTGAAGAATTTAAGCTGAAAGCCAACTGGGGACTAAGAGCAGTACCAGCAGATGCACCGGACCGTTTTCTGGGTGTACAAGTGTCATTATCAGATAATGCAACTTACCAAGACACAATTTTGGAAGAGAGAGTGATCAACAGATTGGCCAGTTGGCAGCATACACGGCGTCTGTCGCTACTGGGCAGGGCCCTGGTCATATCAACAACAGTTTTTTCAGTACTATGGTTTACCTTGGCTATTCATCTGCTAAGTAACTCTGCATACAAGAACATCAAGAGGGCAGCTGCGAGGATACTATGGAAACCAGAAGCGACTGAAGGTGATGGCTTTATGTCCAAAGTTGCATGGGACACAATTTCCTTTTCACAAGTCGAAGGAGGCCTGGGTATTTTGGATCCGTACAGACAGAACTTGACCCTCTTACCTAAGTGGGTAGTGAAAGCCATGCTAACAGATGGTACTCCCTCGTGGTTAAGTCTAGCGCTGGTTATTCTAGTACAGGAATGGTCACTAAGTCGAATAGAACATTTCTTGGCATGTCTCATGATTAAATCATATGTACGTAAACGATCGAAGTCAACATTCTGGAGGAATATTCTGACTGCCTAGCAAAAGCTCTTCCCTACAAAAAGACGCTACCCCGTTACGAAGGAAGCGGTACTTAATCAGATTATTTTTGAGAACCCACAGATACTAGATAATCAGGGGGCAGAGTTCTCAGCGCATGAATCACCAGGTCTCTTTGGGAAAGCCTAGGTCGAACGGGGAGTTGTCAGAATTAAGGATATCTGGGACGGAAATAGAAGGACCTGGAAGACAGAACAACAACTTAGAAGGAAACTTGGTCAGCTGCGAACGGTAGGAGACATATTGCATGGTTTAATCAATGCAATCCCGTCGTCATGGAAATAACTATTGATGGGAAATCAGATTCACGATGACGGGTTATGGTGCATTGATGAACAGACCCCACCTAAGGTAGTCTACCAGGTAACAGATGACCTAGGTACAAAAGGGTTAGTTGCAAAAAAATGGATTATGCCAGATGACTTCGGGTACTCGAAGGAACTATCCCTTTTAACTACAGTCCGGTTGGATTCACTAAAGGGCTTGTCAGAAATAGTTGTTAAAAGGACAACGAAGAAAGCTAAGGCAAGAGCAACTCTGATCTATATTGTGAGTCTCCCTATGGGAACTATCAAGATTAGGGATGCTGCTGTAGATTTTAGAACGGTTGGTTGGATGTCAGGTAATAATTTTGTTCCGCTGAACGAATATGTCTCTAAGATAGGGAATGAACAACTGAGATGCAAGGCCAAAAGTTCGTCGAGTAAGCAATAATTAGGAGGAGACAAGATCATGATTTATTGGCTCTTTCCTCAATCCAGATTCAATCGATTTGCCAGCAACTGCGGAGTCTTCCATCTAAAAAACTGGCAAGCTTGTTATGGATACAGTTATTTTCGGCAACTGTCTCGGCTATTAATCTATCTTCAAGAGGCATGCAAATCTCTGAGAAATGTGTCCGCTGTCAATGGATATGGGAGAACGACCGACACCTTTGGCTAACCTGTCCAGCTTCAAGAAGAATATGGAATTGGTTCATCAAGCATTGGAAACAGGCTACTAAAAACCAGTTTGATTGGACTGACGAGTGGATCATGTCTAGAGTACACCATACAGACAAGATAGAGGAAAAGAACTGGTTGTGCGTGGCACAGACGATCAGAGGGGTTATTATGAAGTTGATATGGGATGACCGGAACAGTCAACTCTTTCGAAAGGAGTATATGTCGGACTCAGAGATCAAGATGAGAATCACCCAACATATAAGACACATTATCTTCAGTGACTGGTTCAGACATTGCAGGAACTCACATGGCTCGGCCTCGTCAAGAAAATGGCTCCTTAAAACATAGAGAAGAGATATGCGCCGGGCTAAGTTGGATATGAAAGGCAAACTGCAGATCTGTCATTGGCTTCTTTCACCTTTGGGTTTTGGGGAGCGATTTAGCCACCCCCCATAGGTTAGAAGGGGGCCAGTAGTAAGGGAAATACCAAGTTTCGAGAAGCAACTAGACTAGGCTGTGATGCAGAAAGAAATGCTTTATATTTTTTATCTTTTGAGAGTCACACGTCAGAGGAACCTGGACCCGGTTCTCAAGAGTTCAATCTGGGCAATGGTCCCAGGAACTATTCACCGGGTTGTTTGTGAGGGATTCCCGACCCTCCTTGTGTTTTCCTGATAATATAAATTGTTRTTTTTTCTCAAAAAAAAAAAAAAAAAAAAAATTATGGGGCCTGTCAGTTTGACAATGATATCTCCTTTGAATCACTGTTCCTTGAGGTCCCTTTGGGATAAGGAAATTTTGGTTGAGGCCACAAGGACGCGCCACAAGGAAAATTCCTTGTGGCATTTTCACATTTCTCTTTCAATTTCGTCCCCAAGGACAGGTGGAATGAGCACATCCTTGTGGATTTCACGTCCCCGAGGAGTACTCTGGTTAATCTGATGAGAATATAGCAAGGCCATCGCCTTTTAAACCACCAGTACTTGGCCCAACTATCGACGCCGAGCCTGAAATGCCCCTGCGCGCCGATTTTCGCCAAAGCGTCGGGGTACCGTTTCAAAATTGTTTTGGTTGGCGTTTCCAACCATTGAGGTCCGGTACCCCGAAGCCCTAAAGGCGCGGCATGTTAACGGGAAAGCGCTGCGGCCGAAAGCTGCGCCAAGTACTGGTGGTTTAAAAGGCGATGGCCTTGCTATATTCTCATCAGATTAACCAGAGTACTCCTCGGGGACGTGAAATCCACAAGGACGCGCTCGTTCCACCTGTCCTTGGGAACGAAATTGAAAGAGAGATGTGAAAACACCACAAGGAATTTTCCTTGTGGCGTCCTTGTGGCCTCAGCCAAAATTTCCTTATCCCCAAGGGACCTCGTGAGGTCTCTTGGAACTCAAGGAACCGTGGTTCACGGAGTGGCGAAGACATACGTCGACGGAGAGTTTCGGTTCTTGGGTGGTCCAGATGTGGTTCAACGGCGTTAGCACAGACATCCCCGCCCTCCAACGTCTGCGTAGTCCCCCAACGGTTCCCAACGGCTACTGTTGGCGGTGGGCCTCCATCAGGTGGCATCGTCGTTTTCGGCCAGCACCATGCGGTCTCCTGCGCTCGAGGAATGCCCACAATAGTCGGGAAAGTATTATTTCCCGGTGGCGCCTTCAGTCCGTCCACGGAAGAGGTTTTTGCACGAGCGCCATATTCATGTGCATGTCGTCACATGCTGCATGTCCAACAAGACTCTTGACAACAGACATGGCATTGCTGCCCTCTTCACCATACAGTTCATGGCCAACCAGTACCGCCCCTTTTCATGCATCACTATAACCTTTAGGTTCTTACTCCAGCTACCAACAACTGTCCACACAACAATTCTTTCACTCTTGTATATCACAGTGACGCTGGGCCTGATTTCCAGCAGGAGCTGCCCCTCATCAATTCGGGGATGCTCTTATCACCCAGGTAAGTGGAAACCCAAAAGGGAAAAAAAACAATGTGGAGTTTCCTCAATGCCTAAATCTGGACGTGTTTGTGGAGATGTGCTAAGATCCCGTTGAGTTGTGCGGCTAGCCAAACTTGGCCCCGGGTAAGGCTTTGGGCCTCGCCACACAGACTTTCGAAACGAGGGAAATGAAGGTGCCCATGTCGCGACACGGTCTTTTGAAACCCGATTTCGAGAAATGGTCTTGAAAGTTGTCAAAGAAATCCCGTCTAAAAGGACTTTCGAAGTGGAATGTCCCTCCCGCCTGTCACGACCCTCTTCTCAAAAGCACGAATGCCCCTCCCGCCTGTCACGGCCCTTTTCTCAAAAACACTATACCCGTATTTCGAAAACTGACCATCTTCAAGTCGATCTGTCATTATCCCTACCTTGGCCCACGTACAAGTTGTCGCAGTTTTTTTTTTGTTGTTGTTGTTTTTTCTTTGCTTTAACGCGGTATCAAAAGTATGTGTGGCGAAGGGGGGGGGGGTTCTTTCGAGCATCCACCTTTTGAATTTCGTTTGGCAAATTTTGAAAAATGCCTCCTTTCGAAAGGTTGTATGGCGAGTCCCTTTTCCTCAATGTTGCTCACGAGACTTCGCCCCAGGCAAGGCTGCCATGTCACATTGACGATGTTTTTTTTTTTTTTTTAAAGGCTATTTTGAAGCCCAACCAATTCAATTACCTGTCAAATCTGGACACGACGACCTTTCAGGGCTTCTCATTATCATTATAGTATAGGAAAAACTAGGACGTAGTCAATGTTTTCAGTTTTAAATGCATTTCAGTCATGGTTTGGCAAATTTTGCTCCAAAGTGAGGAAAACCATGAATGTATCCAACCCAACTTTAGGGTTGGGTAGGGATGTGTTGTATTCGAGGCAAGTAGATTTAGAACTGAAATAGGGAAACCTGTGGCAGCCAACCTCTAGTTCAAGCTTCGTACGAGGGAACATGCGGGGGCTGCATCCAACCTGCAGGTGGGTGATACTAGCTAGGCCCGGGGGTTAGCCGGTAGCATCAAGACGGAGCTTCTTCGATGGGTCAATCACTATGCCTCCCCTCCAGTCCCCTCCCCTACGAACATAAGCAGTCTCTGCTCAATGCGGACCAGTGGCCTATCTCTAGGTGGCAGACGCCAAGGTTGCTCAAAAAGGTACATGAGGCTAATGGGGATTGAACCCAAGATGCCCTGAATGCCACGTGCATGCCTTACCAAATGAGCTAGGCCGCTTGATACAATGATATCTCAAGGCCCTCACCCTTAAAAAAAAGGAGAAACTGCTCTTAAGTCACCTTTTTAGTTTGAAATAGGCAAGAGAAGACAAAGTGATGCCAATGTCATTGTTCAAATTTCAAATGTGCAAGTTTAGCGGGGCGTTGAAACTGCAGCCGTTTTGTTTTTAAAAGGCCGAAAGCCTTGAGGTATTATCATGAAACTAACCGGCCCCACGTAATTCAGGAATGTTGTTCATGAGGTTTCATCTGGATTCGAACTCATGTCTGTATTTCAACAGATTATGGGTACGCCAACTGAGCTAAGCCCGTTGGTCTGCGACCTTTTTTCTGAAGTGGTGCGAATGCAGATTCAACGACGTTTTTTTTTTACTGTTTCGAGAACTGCTAAAGTTGAATATTACAAATGCTAGGTGCGACCTAGGAGTCACTGCCCCTAAAAGAAAAGGAAGGGGTAACTACGGTGCAGTCATGTTTCCACTTCTAAATCCACTTGTGCATCCATCGAATACAACAAATCCCCACCCAACCCTAAAGTTGGGTTGGATAAGGTTGGGTACATTCACGATTTTCCTCACTTTGGAGTAAAATTAATGAAACCGTGATTGAAATGCATTTAAACCACCTGTACCTCGCCCAACTATCAAGTCTGAGTCTCCCACTATCGGTAAGTCGAGCCCTGCCGAGCCTAGAGCGGATTTTTCTTCATTTCTCAAATAACCAAAAATAAAAAACAAAAGAAGAAAATAAAAACGCTATTATAAAAAAAAAAAAAAAAAAAAAAAAAAAAAAAAAAAAGAGAAACGAAGAAAAAAACGGGCGGGGGAGAGAGAGAGAGAGAGAGAGAGAAAAAAAAAAAAAAAAAAAAAAAAAAATGCACGAACATGCAAAACGAGAATGAACGTGTTGCTCCCCACGAACAGATCAAAGCTAAAAAAAAAAGAAAAAAAAGGAAGATTCATTCTCATGTGGATGGTGTGTGTATGTGTGTGTGTGTGTGTATGTGTGTATGTGTGTATGTGTGTTTGTGTGTGTGTGTGTGTATGCGTGTTTGTGCGTGTGTGTGTATCATGTGTGTGT
>BFEA01000766.1:15337-32743 GCA_003427395.1 Chara braunii
TGTCTCTTATACACATCTAGATGTGTATAAGAGACAGGAGAGAGAGAGAGAGAGAGAGAGAGAGAGAGAGAGAGAGAGAGAGGATTGGCGTCTTGTGGGTATGTGACGTACCAGCTTCTGTACCCGAACAATCTTCTGAAGCCCTAAGTTTTTGTTGTTCTTACTCTTTGGATCTCTCTTGGAATTTTGGGGTACCCTTCCTTACACTATCACCTTAATGCACGAAATCGCAGGTTAACCAGACCTTCTCACGTCTAAAACGATGTGTTTTTTTTTTCAGACTTATTTGCAATTTCTTTTCCGCAATTCATGCATCTACGTAGGAATTACGGGCGCCTTAGCGAGCGCGTTAGGAATTTTGTTCGGCGGTTGGGAACTCCGAAAATTATGGGCGCTCCTCCCGCCGACGTGTCCCTTCTTGCAAGTGGATGTTCTCGCACTCGCCCTTGAAAACTCTGTGAATTTCAGTAGGAAGCTAGATAGACGTAGAATTTTCTTACGCTCAATTCCACACACTGCTATTGCTTTTAAATTTTTCAATATTGAATTAGTTTAAGAACTAGGATAAACGAAACGTAACTGTTTCAGTCTCCTTTTGTTTTCTCCGCCGACGCCATGTATGCAAGCTTCCCCCACCTCCCGCTATGACCCACGTTATTTTCACCCTCTCTTCGTCGCGCCTTTTCTCTTTCACCCGTAACTGTTTTTCATTTCCCCCCCTCTCTCGTCACGCTTCTCCCCTTCCCCTCTCGTCCGAATCTTAGTCCCCCATCATGCTACTCTTTGTGCTCTCTTTCTTCCCACCTTCACCCCCAGTCAGACACTCCCTACCGATCTCCTCCCCATGGTACTCAAAGCCTCAGACGACAATGTGTAAGAGGGATACTCCCCGCGCACTCTAATCTGATTGGCTGTGAAAGACTCGTGAGGATCGATATTATTTTCCTCAGGCAATTAACATATACTCTCTCTTCACCCCCTCCTATCTCCACCCCACTCTTCCATGTCTTCCTCCCCCTCTTCGCAACAATAAAACTCGCAAACGCGTCTGAAAAGTTCTCTCTCAACCCATCTTTCAACTTTAGGGAAGTCGTAGCTATGCGATGTGTAGGCGGTGAGTAGGAAAGTCCTGACGAGCTGACTACAGTGTATGCAAGGCTATGTGTCGAGTGGCCCTGACGAACTGCGGGATCTGGGCAAGTTGGTGCAAGAGCTGAGTTGGCGGGGTGACAATCGTTGTGGCATGGAGGTTGGTACGTGGCGACCGGGATCGTCAGTACCTGAGTAAGAAGGGTGTGTGTGTACAAGTGGTTGCATGGCCAGGGACCATTACCAGAGAGCAGTAGGTCGGTGCGCCTTGATTTTCGATTCTTCTTCTTCTGGTTCTTGAAAGCTAAGTCCACGACGGATAGCCGGTTGTTGTCCCCCTCAAGCTTGTTTGTATGATCAGAGTCCCTTCTTTTCTTTCTTAGTCTCCTTCTTCGGTCAAAACTATGATCTCGTCCTTGTTATCTCTCTCTTGTAGTCTCGTTTTTTGCTTCAGTTCACCTCATGGATGTCGAAAAGATATGATGATCATTTTACTCTGCTCGTCCTCGTCGAATTCAATCGAACCTCGCGAGAATGAGTGTTATTGAATTTGAGGGACCAACAAACCCGGGTTATCCCACCCTGCCCCCTTCCATGCCTCCTAAGATCTGATGATTCGTGAATGCGAGGTGTGTTACATGCATGCATCGATGGTGTTGTTGCGAAGGTAATTGAGCTAAGATTCTGCTGAGATTATGTGAATGTATGTTCACCACTCACTCAATGAATAATGATTTTCATCTTGATTGGATCGAACACACATTTTTTTGATCGGTTTACCGGATGGATGAAAGGCAATAAACATGCAGCATTGGGACTGTTTACTTCTTTGATTGAATAACGGGTTGAGCGAACTTACATGATCAATTTTGTTTATGCCATGTGGACCGATTATCCCAATCGACAGGGTGTCGACTTCTTGTATCATCATCGCGACCGTTTTCGTATAACGAGGAAATAACATATGCATGTGAGTGAGACATACGAGAGGTTGTCGCCAAGATCGACGAACGTTATTATTTTCCTCTTGAAACAATGTACTCGGGATTGGTAGGTGTTGGTTTTTTCATTATTGATACTCAATTTCCCTCTTACTTTTTATTATTGTCTTCTAACGAACTGATTGTCATCCCTTTGTCGGTGCGAATACCTTTACTAGGGTATCCGCCTTGTTTTTTGCAAGTAACAGAAAAATAGTTTTGACTTGAAATTGAGTGCACCTCGTGAGTCGCGGTTGTATTTTCTGTACGTTGAATAAATGTTTGACTGAAAATAGAGAGTGCGTGGGCACGCAATTTTGAAGGCGCATATGATATCTTGTTTTTATTGATGATTGTAAAGACGACATGGTTGTCAACCAACTTCTTGCTTTTGATTAAAATTAAGACTAGATGGTTTTCCTTTTGATAGGTGCACCTGAATGTGGAGCGTACGGGAGCGTGAAGGTGGCATTGTTATGGTCGACGTTAGGTTTGACTATCAACGTCGCAATTTAAAAAATTGTGACCTTAGTTTGATTTTGAGGCGGGTTTTAGAGTTCGGGCGATATATAGTGCTATAGAGCATTTGGTTGTGTGTGCCCGTCAGTACGAATCTTTCACAGCCACGGCGATAATATATGTGAGCAAAAGTTAACTTAAACAAAGTGCGAGTTTTTGCCACTAGAAACAGTGAAAGCGCAGCCTTGGCATGGTGAATGGTGAGTATGGAAGTCAGGAACGACACTAGGCCCCTTCGTGGGGAGGGCACTGGCGTTCTACAATGGTGGATTTAGTCGATAGGCTGGGGTGGCATTGGGGTATTTTCATAAACCCTCGCCCGACATGATACCCTCTGATATAGATTTCTACAGCTACTAATGTCAGCCTTGGTAATAACACTACTGGCTGAGGTATCAGGCTATAACGCAGCGGTTTTGGGGATCAAGGTCAGCGGGCGACGATGCAGGTCCGACGATGCGTTTAAAGAGAATTGAAGGGTTAAGGGACCGGCGGGACTATCCTCCTCGGTTTTGTGTCAGTCTCGGTTGCAGGCCCGATCGAAAGGACTGAGGAGGTGCCCGTAGTTTCTCCCCCTCTCCTCCGCCAGTCGAAAATCCTTATTATTATTATTATTATATTTTTATTTTTATTTTAAGGTCCCGTACTAGTATCGGGACCGACGACGATACCAGCTGGTGGTTAGCCCAGTTGGTATACACATGGACCATTTAAATATAGACCTGAGTTCAAATCTAGGTGCAATCGGATGGACAAAATAAAATATTTATGAACTGCCTAGGGCCGCTCGACTACCGGGTGGTGCTACAAGGCTTGCCCTGCATAAGTCATTTGGGACATCCGTTAAAATTTGAACGATACAGAGAAAATCAGCATGACCCCTGCGTAAGAATGAGACACATAAATTGAGAAACAGTCGAGGATTTTGTTTTTTTTTTGTGTTGGTTCCTACTATGAGGTTGAACCGCTCATTAGCAGTTGCTCTACGGACAGATAGAAGTGGGGAGACGTCAACAAACGAAGAAGGGGAAAGCGAAGGGAGGCGACAACAGGTATAGACAAGGAAGAGGAAGGGACAAAAGATACTTCCCTGACAACAGTGTGTGGTAGGAGTGTGGAAGTGGCAATGTATCTTCCTATGTTCTAACGAAAGATTCATCCTCATTTTGCGCATTTGATGCGCAGAGAGCGGCGCAAGCGTTCACACATGCGACTAAACGAGAAAAAGGGGGGAAAATTGCGATCGCTCGTCAAAAACTTCTTTGTTGTACTCGTGATCCTTGTCATCAAGCATGGTCGTTGTTGTTGTTCCAAGTGGTACTCGTAGTCATCGTGGTGATCCTGGTCTTGCTGATCGAGGACGCCATCTCAATCCCTTTCGTGTCTGACCTGCATCGGGGTTCTGTAGGTTCTACTGCAGATGGGTGTAGATCCCGTGGCCATTGCCAACGTTGAAGAGAGAGAGAGAGAGAGAGAGAGAGAGAGAGAGAGAGAGAGAGAGAGAGAGTAAGAGAAACATGACCATCTGTGCACTTCATCGAGATCATCATCGGTAGTCACGCTCGAGGTCTTCATCTACATATTCGTTGGCCATAGTCTTCTTTGTCAATGTCATGATCATGTACACTTGGAACATGATCGCGGCCTGCTTGATCTCGATCCTGGCCGTGAGTGTTATCGTAGTCGTCTCACTTGAGGCGGTTGCCAGTAAGCACAACTTTAAGGTCGTCCTCCATCACGCTCTCAATCGCTTTCGCCCACTTGGTCGTGATTGTAGATCCATGTATCTTTTCATGTTCTAGTAGAAGATTCGGTAAAAATCTGCGCATGTATCTTTTCATGTTCTAGTGGAAGATTCAATCCAAACTTGCAAGTGTATCTTTCTATGTTCCTTCATAATGTTCATCGTCACTTCCCACGTTTGGTAATAGTGAAGTTGGGGCTGACTGGTGTCCAATTTATTTACATTTTGGTTGTTGTCGTGAAAAGCCAAGCATGAGTGTGAGGGATGACTGTGTCAGGAAGGCGAGTGCCGATGAGGGGAAGAAGTAGGAGATTTAAAGAGGGGAGGGGAGGCTTGTGCGGCTTACTTGCAGGTATCGACGGGCAGATTCAAAGTTGATTTTTGTTCTTGTTAACGCTTTTTTGTGGCATCTGAACTTGTCCACGATACTAAGTTAGGTACACCTTTCACCTGACCATGCTTATGTTCAGGTGCAAACAGGAGGGGGCGACTTTGGTTGTGGAGAAACGACGAGCAAGTGACGACAGTGAGGAAAGAAGTATGTACCTGGTGGTGGCTTGCAGTAAAGTGTTGCATGTGAATGGTGCCGCCAAACTAAAGCTTGGAGTTAGCTAGCTATTCGACCAGGCTGTTGGCCTTGAGTAGGGTTGGCGTTGCAATCACGACCACATTGTTGATATTGTCCCAAGGATCCAAAGCACGGTGTCTTTGGAATCCAGAGCATGGTCTCTAGATATTGGAAGCAACTGATTTGAACAAGTGAATGTTGCTACCAAAGGACCCAATCGGAACTGGCTCTTGAGAGTTACAAGGTTGCTCAATCTTTTGGTTTGGTTGCAGACTGTGCATGGCCCTATAGGACAACTCATTGGAGCCAAGATTGACATTGGTGAGGTTGCTGCCTAATCATCTTTGGCCTTGTGGACAGTGGAGACTCACATGCAGGTATTACCATTGAAATGAGAGGTTTGTTGGTGTTGCAAGTGGTCTATCATCTACGGTTGTGCTACTGATTTTAGAGTGTTGTTACTGTAGTTACCACTGCGGATTTTTGGGCAGCACTGCTGCATCGGCTCGTCTTCAGAAGATTGTTGTAATTTTGTGGTTCCTAGTAGTTGCCGCCTCTAGTTTATCAAGCTCATATGTCATTGGTCACAAGAAGCTGGTCTGGCTACTTAGGTCCAAGTCACTGCATGATGCTGTTGTTGTTCCTTTAAACCACAGGTCCCCCTCACGAAAAAAACCTCGGGGTACAGGTAGCGCCGTTTCGCGACGGCTACCGGTAGTACAGCGTGGAAAACCGGACGGGTCTCCGTACGAAATTTTGCGACAAAAATTTAAAATAAATCGAATCGGCGCGATAATTATTTCACCGTCAAAATGCTACCTGTGGTTTAATGCGAAACCGCTAGCGTGATTTTTGGAGGTTGTTGTTATTGCCGGTTCCAAATAGCGACGGGGTGTTGTTGATGCTAGTATGTTGGACATTTGCAGTGGGTTGTTGTGTTTCTGATATGTAGCGCCGAGTTGTTGGCAGTGTTGAGACCTACTGTAGTTCGCCTTGTGCATTACCATAGTGTCTTGCACTATGTTTTGCGGCAAGACACGTTGTGTACTGCTAAGTTTCGTTATGCCTTTCCGTTGAATTTTGAGTAGAGCATAAGGGGAGTGCTCTAATCGAAATCGAACACAACATTTTTAGGCTGCGTAATTGTTGTTTGTCGGAGGTAAGAGCATAATGGGTTGAAAGCACAATCAAACGCAGCAAAGAGGGTCATTCCTACAACTTGGGGGATCGTCATGAGGTCGTTGCTCTGCGTTTCAACTTTAATTTGATTATCTTACTGATACTTTTGGCCGCGATTGTGGGACCCTCTGACATTTGAAGAGTTCAAGGCCCTCTCACACGAGTCAAAGTGCACCTTTCTCGTATCTGAGCGACTTAATGACTTTGCTTCTATCTTGCTACTCCGAGTCTACTCTATTGGTTCGAAGAGGAAGACTGTAGGCGGGGCGGGATTGCAACCCGCAATCCGTGCCAAGGTCTTTGTGGGAGGTTGCCCCACCGATTGTAGGAGCTCTGGCCGAGCTTAGGCGAGGTTTTGGAGGCAGAGAACTGACAGGTATACCCCCTTTTTGCTTTGTGTGAACCTACTATACCCCTACCATTACATCTCTCTAGTTTGTTGGAGAGATATACGGGTGTTTCTTACTTATTTTTGTTTTTTTTTCATAACTTCATCAGATTAAATGAATGAGTGCATGTGTAAATTTCAATTTCCTTTTCATTCTGACTAAAATCAGACTAATGGATGAATTGAGGAAAGGTGGGACGAACATGGTACTGCATGCGTTTGACCAGGTCGACCAAAGGTTGAACATTGTTTCTAAGATGAATGACTCAGTGCTATGTTTCTTGTATGTTTTCTAAAGGATCAGACATTTTTTATAAAATGAATGGCTTTGTTGATATGTTTATTTATGAGGGTTTGCATAATCGACTTTTGAGGTCAAACATTGTTTATAGGATGAATGGCTTGGTTTATCTGTTTCTTTTGGGGTTTCTGACTTAAGTTGGGATGATTGGTCAAACTTCATGTTTTTTTACGACTTAAGATAGACTGGAAATTATTTCTAAAATAAATGGTTCAGTCTCTTGTTTTAATTTGATGGAGGATTTTTGTGAAGGGTTGAGCATTATTTATAAGCTTAATGGTTTAACCTTAAGTCACACACTAAGTACAAACCGATTATAATTGGAAATACTTTATCTATATTTGCATGAGAATTGACAGATTGACATTGTTTTTAAGATGAATGGTTCAAATTAAACCATATTAAAAAAAAGAAGATAAAAATAAGAGTATAATTGAAAATAAATTGGGCAAACTTAACATTATTTCTAAGATGAATGACTGAGTTCCCTACCCATATCTTGAGGACAAGTCGAAGAGTTATTAAATTTCGAAGATGAATGGTCTAGTCACATGCTAAAAAAAAAGAAAAGTAGTTGTCCAATATGTTCGTGTATAACTAAGACAACTTGAAAGGGTTAAGCATTGTTTCTAAGATCAATGGTCTGACTCAATGTCCTATATAATATGGGTAAAATGATAATTATCTACAGGATCAAAAAAATATCTTATGTGGGAACAACTTTGAATTTTGTTGAGAGTACTTACTCATTGTGGTATGAACTTGCATGCGATGAAGGAAAAACTCTACTTAGTCTGAGTATTAGCTCTGATAGGTAGTTGCTTTAGACGCTCGCCATGTATTGGAGTTATAAGAGTTAGTTCAATTTCTGTATTTTATTGGATAAGCTTATTTTTCGTACGTGATCTTATATAAATTTTGAAAAGTCATTTTTGCTAAGGGAAGTGTTGCCCTAATTTCTGCAAATACAAGGAGTTTATCAAATTTTGTTCGTGCAAAATTCAAATTTTCTCTGAGTTTCGTATATGGTTTAATATAAATATGAGCAGCTAAATTATATAAAAGAGATGATGTCAAAATTTCTACTAAATCAGGGAGTGAGACAAAATTTGACTTTGTGAAGTCAAAATCATTTTCATATTTTGTATTTAGCTTTGTGCAAATTTTTAAAAGACACTTCTCTAGAGGGAGTGTTGCCGAAATGTCTACAAATTTAAATAGTTAGTTAAATTTTTTCGTGGCAGAATTCACGTTTTTTCTAGAGTTCATATCCGGCTTAGTATAAATCTGACGAACTTATGTTGCCCAAATGTCTACTAAATCAGAGAGTTAGACGAAATTAAACTTTGTAAAGTCATAATTATTTTCAGATTTTGTATTTAACTTTCTACAAATTTTTAAAAGACACTTCTTTAAATGGAGTGTTGCCGAAATTTTTACAAATTTAAAGAATTGGTTAAATTTTGTCTTGGCGGAATTCAAGTTTTATCTTGAGTTCATATCTCACTTAGTACAAATATGAGAAGTTTACTTCTATGAAAGAGATGTTGCCCAAAATTTTACTAAATTAAGGAATTAAACAAAACTGAATTTAATAAAGTCATAGTTATTTTTATATTTTTTATTTAGTTTTGTACTAGGGTACCAGACTGGTCCGGGGTCACTTGCCCGGCCGGGCCAAAAACAATTAAAAAACAACAAAAAAACAAAATTAAAATTTTATTTTGTATTCTAAATTTGGTGGAGAATTTCTATGTGATCCCGAGACAAAAGTTGTTCAGTTTATTTTTCTGCATAATATAATTTGTTTTCGATTTTAATTTTTTTTTTTTTTTTTTTTTTTCGGGACCTTCCCTTTTCTTTGCACGGGCTGGCCACCCGGGACCCGGGCGGCCCGGCTCGTAGCCTAGGTTTAGTATAATTTTTGGAATGACACTTTCTCTAGGAAAAATGTTGCCAAAATTTATACAAATCTAAAAAGTGAGTTAAATTATGTCTTGGCAAAATTCAAGTTTTATTTTGAGTTCATATTTGACTTAGTATAAATCTAGGAAACCTACTTCTATAAAGGAGATGCAACCAAAAGTTTACTACATCAAGTGTTAGACAACATTTGATACATAAAGTTAAGGGTCGTTTTCAAATCTCATGTTTAGTCGAGTATAAATTATTGAAAGACACTTTCTCTAGAGGGAGTGCTAGCGAAATTTTCTTAGCCTTGAGGAGTTAGATTATATGAAAGTTTTTTACTGCCCACCCTGTATAGGAGAGATGTTGCCGAATTTTTTTTTAGTTTTTTTAGCATCGATTGAGAGGTAAATTTAATATTCGTCTTATAAGGCATTTGAGTGAGATGTGATATGGGGGTTTATTCTTCATACACAAATAGCCAGTTTTGAAAATTGAGTTGTTTTGTGTTACATGTCATTTTTTATCATTTCGATTTAAGATCTAATTAGTTTCAGCCAGATCCTACGAGCATCGTCTTCTGTTATTTTTTTATAACATGTCAATTTTTGGCGCAACTCTTACTCATTCTCGTTGCTCAACCTAAGACCTTAGCCCCTGTGAGTTAATTTTTTTTTTTTTTTTTTACCTAGAATTTTATTAAATGATCATTTAAAAAAAGTCTAAGCGTTTTATTTTGGAAGGTGTGACAAAGATTGGGGTTTGTGTGGATAAGGTAAGGGGTATGAATCCAAGGGAGTGGTAGAAGTTAACCTTGTGTCGTGCATGCTTTGTCCGTGTGAAATCTTTGATGTGATTGTAAGTACGTTTTATAAGTTCAAGTCCAAATTTGGCTTTGTCTTCAATTGTAAGTATATTTTGAAGGGAATCACATTGTGATTATGAGAGCGATTGTCTCATGTCCTATAAATTTATTGAATATATATATATATATATAAGGTCACCAACTTGTACGTATGGAGGTCGCAGGGCCAACCTCCATACGTACCAATATTCGGGGTCCCGTTCAGGGTCTCGTTCGGGGTCCGAACCCGAAGGCGTTTGACTCAAGCCAAAAACTTTTTCAGGGTTTAAAAATATGTTTTTTTTTTTTTTTTTTTTTTTAGTTTTCTATAATGTGAGTTACATATCTCTAAATTTTGAAGTCAGTTTGCTAAGCCAAACAAAAATAAAAAATTGTCAAAGGTGGTGGTGTCAAAACGTACTCGCCCGCTCACTATTTTATTTTTTTTCATTTTTTCATTTTTGTTTTTACTTAAATGCAGGGCCTAAAAAAAATTATTATTCTTTGAAACTTTTTTAAATAATTTTTTTATTATGTGAAGTACACATCTATAAAATTTCAAGGTATTTGGCTATGAAAAATAAAATAAAATAAAAAATTGCCAAAAATGGCGGTGTGGAAAACGTGCTCACTCACTTACTTTTTTTTTTTTTTTTCGTATTTTATTTTTGTTTCAAATTTGGTAAGGAATTGGGATGTAATACTCAGACAAATGTTATTTATTTTATTTTTATTTCAAATTTGGTAAGGAATTTTGATGTAATGCTCAGACAAATATTGTCAGGGGGAGAATCTAGTACTATTCTTGTTGATGAGTGAGAGGATGTTAAGTCTTAGACTTTTTGAGGCAGAATCCAGTTTTGTTGTATTTATGTTTAGGCTTCGCGAGGCATAATTCAATTTTGTTGATGTTATTATGTATGAGTTTGTAAAGGTTGAATCCACATTTGTTGGTGAAAGTTCTGACTTTGTTTCGGACAATTGTTTGGGATTGTTGTCTATTGTAATCGTTGTCCTCGCATGAAAATTTTATAAGAATCCTGAGTTTGTATTTTGATAGCGAACGACAAGGATGTCGTTCAAAGGGGGCCGAAAACGTAGTCGGGGTAGAAACCCTGACAAGGGTATCTGCCCGATATTTTTAAATGTTGGACGATGTCCAACTTAGTAAAAGGTTATCAGGGCTTTATAACCTCATGAGATTGGTTTATCTGTAAAAAGTTTACTCGAACTTGACTTGTGATCGAAAAACCTACAAAAAATTATTAAATATGAGTCTTGGACCCTTGTTGACGCCTGGGAAAAATGGGGTGATGACTAACAGTGTGACTGGTTCAATTCGATTATGGCGACGCCTCATGAAGGTGTGACCATTGTAACGCTAAATCTAACATTGTCTTATGTAAAGTAAGGACGCACAGCTGTTAAGCCTAACCATTTAAAGCATAGATAGGATGAAAAGAGCGGCGCACCAGGTGCGACAGCGGTGGGCAACTAATTAATGAAGACTTGTGCCCGACCTTAGCACTACGCTATGGACGAGCCCAAGTCGACGTCGATTTGGTGGAGGTTGGATGCTTGGCCGTAGGCTGCAGTGCTTGGCCTGCCAATAGGCTCAAGCATACTGAGTCTGCTAGCAGAGGGGCTAGAAGGTTGGTGGGCTACAACCCTCCTTATAAAAGGGCTAAGAAGGGTTGTTGTAGGAGCTAGCCCAGTCGGTAAATGTGTCTGTCCGATGCGCTGCAGGTATGAGGATCAAGGTCAGAACGTCACCGGGCTAGCTCCTTTTGGGAGCAGCTGTGGGCAATGGTAATCTGACACGGCCAATTTCGATCGCATGATCAATAAGATTGCACGACTGAAATCAATCGTACGAGATAGCATGGCCCCTACACAAGGATGGTGGTGTATCTTTTCATGTTCAAGCGAAGGATTCATTCTCATTTTACAAATTTGGTGAGAAGAGGGGTGGGGTCCGTTTTCGTAAGGTTGCCCTCAACCCCGCCACGCCCTAATTGCATTTGGATTCGAAATTGAGTGTGTATTCTAAAGCATCCTCCCCGTTAACCTGGCAGCATCTGGATTCGAACTTGAGTATGTATTTTAGTCCGTGGGGTGCAAACTGCCCCACTAGGAATGTCTCGTTGCCTTGGTTTCAACTAGTTGGAACTTGAGTCTGTGTTTCAACAGTTCACTGGCATGGGGTGTCAATGGCCCCATGGGCAAGACCCTACCTCATTGGCAGGCAAATGCAAGGGGGGGGGGGGGGGGGGAAAAAAAAAAAAAAAAACAGGATCAAAAGTATAAAAAGTTAATATCTTTGAATTTGCGCCTATGATTGTTTGATGGCCAACACGATTTTTGTTGGCCTTGAAACGTTTTCTGCGGGCCCCACATACCTGATTTGTTTCAGATTTTTGTACTTAGTGAATTTTTAATTCAAAATCGCTAAACACGGGGTACTTTTGGTGTCCCCCCACTTGATCATAATGGGGCTGCCACAAGTTGTCCCCTTTTTTACTTCCTCACATTGCAGTGTGAGCAGCTACACAACTTAAAAGTTCAAACTTTGCAGTTCAATTCAAAACGTCAGAGTCTTCAGACTGGCAGCACTGTAAGTGCTCTCTCTCTCTCTCTCTCTCTCTCTCTCTCTCTCTCTCTCTCTCCAACTGGCATCAGCGGCGGGCCCCTTGAAATTGTTTGGGCCTGTGTGAAACCCGCCACCCCAGAAACCTGCAGTATCTTGTGTCCGGACCTCTAGGCCCTGTCCGGTGGGGTGAAATGACACTGAAAAATCACCCTGTTATTTTTCGAGGGGCAGCCAAGACCCGTTAAATGTCCTGGGCCGCCCCCTTTTTTTTTATTTTCTCCCCAGGGGCCTCCATGCGGATATCAGGACCAGACACCGGACACCGGACACCAGACTGTCTGGAACCCGGTCCGGACGTCCAGACGGTTACCGTGGGGTTATGCTACCGAATTGCCACGTCAACGTCAAGGTCTTCCTAAGGGGACGTGCTGCTAGACTGCCGCATCGACGGCGAGGTTTTCCTAAGGAAAGGTGCTGCAAAAGTTTTCGACATGACCGCGCAATTATTTTTTAGGGGGGGCGCCGCAAAACTTTTGGCAGTGATATGTCGTTAACGAGTTGGGGACAAAATGCAATCGGATTGCGATCACGACGTCAAGATTGTTTTGTGGGGTGATGCTGTCGAACTGTCGCTGCGGCGTCAAGGTCATTTGGTGGGATAATGCTCCCAAATTGTCGCCGCGTCGTCAAGGTTGTTTTGTGAGGTGATGTTGCCGGATTGCCGTCGTGACGTCAATGTCATTTTGAGGGGAAATGTTGTTGGACTATCAGTGAGTGGACTGCTAGACGTTGTAAGAGGGAAGTGTTACCGATTTTCTCGACACAACACACCTTTTTTTAGGTGATCTAGTGGAGGTGTCGTTAGACAGACATTGGGTCAAGTTTGCACTTGGGCCCCCGCATTGCCATTTTGAAGACCTGGTTTGGTCAACAGCAAACGACGGTGCGCATATTTTATTGTTTTTTTGTGCAACAGTGGTCCATGGTGCATTGCAACACAAGTTAATTTTTGTATAAAGTATTTAGGGTCAGAGGTTCTACTTTGCGACATCTATATTTTTTTTTACTTGGCTTTCTTCAGTGAGCCAGGATGTTTCAGCAACATCAATCACTCAAGGTCAGTTGTTGACACAATCTTTCGTTCACACTTATGTGAACCCACACTTGCTTGACCCTGTTTATTGAATGTTCGTTGAAAACGCAAAGGAAATGTGTGTTTGCATGTGAGTGGAAAAGTCTGACTTGGGTATAATGTTGCATCGTTTTCCTTTGAACTTGTTTGCTTTAGATTGGTGTGCAAGTAGGTAAAAGGATGCTTGCAAAGGAAAGTGGTTTGTGCTTATTTGAGATAAGGAAAACAAAATATATATTTTTACTCTTTTGTCTGCCTCCATATCAAAAGTACTTGTATTTTGAAATTAATCGTTTCAACGAGTACCGTAGAAAAAAAAAACTCGTCAATATAGTGAAGATGAAAATAATAAGACTTAGTGTTTTTCCCCCCAATGATTGACCCTTTCTATCTCGAATGACCTTATTTACCTATACATGTCCAAATGATTCTCATTTCTTATCTCATTCAACTTTTTTTCATCCAAGTTATCCTGAACTTAGGAAAAATGAGAGTACGTGAAACGTACTCGTGGTGAACATGTTCTCTCTCTAAGAAGCATGTGGGGTGAGGGTTCGTTGCTTTAGGAGCCAACTCTGTTTTCGACTCATAGTAGACAGTTCTACGGGGGATACATTGCCAATTTTGTGGAGATGGTCCGACTTCTGAGGTCCGAGCTTTGTGCTCGGACAAGGAGGAGTACCCCAGACCACTTCCTTAAGGGAGAGACGTGCAGTACCTCAAGTACTGCATCTGATCAAGAATCATTCGCAAAGCAGTCCGTCATAAAAAACAAATAAAAATGCATGAAGATAGGTATACGTGTCTAATCTTAGGTCCTCGATAGATAGGTCGAAAAGGGTGACTTTGACACATCATCTCATCAAGTGAAAACCCAGGATCGACTTTCACAACGGTATCTATTACGATTGGATATAAAGTGTATTGATTTTGTTTGTTTTATTTTTAGAGAGTTATAATGGGACTAGGATTATTTTGTGATTTTCACGCTTGGTTGAGACCGTCCTAGTCGGCCGACATCGGCTTATACTTGGAGATCACTGCTATAGGAAATGAACGGCGTCTGATTTCAAAAAACAAAAAATATCCGTTTATACGAAATTATTGTTTAATATACAACCACATTCTGAGTAAAATGACCTTCAAGTTTAATCTTCCTAGTTTATAATCCAGTAGTCCTTAGCTTTTTGAATCATCTTGAATCTTCCTAAATTATTTGGAATCATTTGCAATCATCCTCAAATCATCTTGAACCATTATCAAGCATTGTATTCCTATTATAAAGAACGATAGGCCCAGTTCCCAGCACGTGTCGATCCCCACGAATAGATCAAAGTTTTGTCATTAAAAGAAAGGTTGGGGAGGAGGTCACGATCAGATAATCAGCTTCATGTAGAGTATTCAATAGCAGACCGAACCCTCTCTCTCTCTCTCACACACACACACATACACACGCACACACACACATTATAAAAAAAAAAGTTCACGTGATTTCGAGGGAGGGTAGGGAATTTGAAAGCGAGTCAGACTACACTAAGGAAGTGTAAGGGCGAAGAGTGAATGTGGACGGTAAATAGGAGGAGGTTTGAATGATTTTGTAAAGCCGGATAATTGAAATAATGAGTCTGGCTGAAATGAGGAGAGGGGGGAGATGAGGTTGGTAGTGAAAAACGTAGGTTTGTGATATGAAAACAGGCAAGTCGCGAGTGAAGGTTGACGGACTTTTAAGATAAATTTCACTGTTTGGAGAAAAAAGACCAAGAGTTGGGGAGAGTGGGACTGTAGTGGGGCAAGGGAAAAAACGGAAAGGGAAAATGAAGTCGTATCTTTATATTAAAAAGGGGTATAGTTGGAATAAAATAAATAACTTATAAACAGATGGTGAGCGTAAATAACGAAATATTAAATAATAATTTATAATTAATAAAAGATAAAGAATACTAACGGGTATTGGCATAGTCGGGTTAAAATCGATATAGTGACGAGTGGGCAAGTCGGGCTGAAAATGTCATAGTGAAGCATGTATGTGAGCGGTAAAATAGAGGTTCAGATGATTATGTTAGGAGGGGAAGCTGAGAGTATGATTCGAGCTAAAAAGGGGAGAGGGGAGATATGGGTTTGGTAGTGAAGAGCTTAGATTTGTTATATGAGGGTCTGCAGGTAGCTGAGTGAATGAGGACGGACTTAGGAGGGGGATTCGAGTTTTTGGAGAGAGAGACAAAGAGTTGGGGCGAGTGGGACTATAGTGGGGAAAAAGAAAGGACTGTCGAGAGCAAACTTTTTTTCTTATTTTTTTAACATGCAAAACAAACGTTTGTGTGTGTGTATGTGTGTTACATGTGAGCACTGACAGGATGTGCACTTTTTTTTTTTTTTAGAAGCTTTAAACATAGCATTGCAAAGTCAATAGAAAACAAAAAGAATGAAAGGGGGGGGAGGGGGGAGGGCCGGGGGGGGGAGGGAGAGAAAGAGAGAGAGAGAGAGAGAGAGGCTTCGTGGGTCCATTAGGGCATCGCCATATCACTTGAAAATTGTGCAAAATGTATAATGAACTTCCCGCTAAAACATGGTGGGATGTACTCGCCACACTTTTGTTTTTTTCACATTTAGAGAGTGGTGTGGCGATGAAAATGTACAGGTTGACAACACGTGCGGCTCCCCACGAATAGATTGGCGCATTTTATCAAAAGCAAAAATAAAACAAAATAGAGTGGTGTCATGATGTTCTTAGCCAGCTTCAGGTCTTGGGGAACCCTTAACCAGCTTCAGCTCCCGTGGAGACGGTGGGCCTTGCTCCCCTACTCATTAAACCACTTGTCCCCTGCCACCCCAAAGCCTGCCTCCGGTGAGTTAGGGCGAGGTTTTTTGGAAGGGATGCGACCGTTGGTTATTGGCGGGTCCACTCCCGCAACTAAAAAGTACCCTAACTTTGGCGATGTTTCACGCTTAAAATAATAATCAGAAAAATCTAAAATTTTGGGAAACTGTAGATTAGGTCGTGATCATTATAGGAAAAAAAAAAAAAAAAAAAAAAACCTAAAAAATGTTATCACGCCAATGTGGTTCATTTTTCATTTTTCATTTTTTCCACTCCAGATCATACAAATGCATTAAGAATCCTGAAAATTGCATGGTATGTAGATTAGGTTCTAATTTTCCCACAAAAAAATATTTGAAAACAAAAGCCAAAGAAATTTGATGTTGAAATGGTCTCCTCGCTAATTCGGTGCATTTTTCATTTTTTTCACTCTTCGAGGTGTGGGTTAATGAAAAAAGTACCGTAACTTCTATGTCTTTTCACGGTAAAAAAAATGCGCTAAAAATCCTGAAAACTAAAGGACCTGTAGATTGGTAAGTCGTGATATTTTCAGGAAAACTACTTTTAAAGATTAAGAAATCATTTTGACTGTCAAATAATCACTGCACGAATTCGTCACTTTTCCTATTTTTGCTGCTATGCCATGTGTCGACCAACAAAAACGTCCTGCATCGTTTGTGATTTTTTTAGCTGAGAAAAATATAAGAAAAAAAAAAAAATCCATAAATTTCGTTTTGATCGTCTTAGGAAAAATATCAGAAAAATAACTAAAAATCATTTTAGCTGGAAAGTGCATCATGGCGGAGATTCGACACATTTTCCATTTCTCTTATTCTACCGGTTTTCCACTCCGCAAGGTTAGAGTTTGGACACACAGACATATCATGACGTGCCAAATGTCTGACACGGGATAAAATTATAAAAAAAAATGGTCCCCAAAATCACATAGAGACCAAATATGTCTCAAGGTTATCTCATCGGACAGTTGGGTTTCTCAAATATGTGTGTAGGTTCAAACCCCAACTACAACAGTCAGCAATAAACTTGAAAATATTAATATTAACGTGGGGGGGGGAAGGGGTGAGTGAGTGGGTGGGTGGGGTGCGTGCGTGCTTGCATGTATGCGTGTGTGTGTGTGTGTAGGTGGGTGCGTGTGGGGCCTGGCGGGCGGGTGGCGGGCGGGTGTATGTCTGTGGGTAGGTGGCGGGGCGAGGCGGGGCAGGTCCCCTGTGATTTTATTTTTCTTCTCTTTGTATTTCTCACTGCGGTTACGAAAACGACAGCGGACAGGCGGGAACGAAAATGATAGTCACGCGAAAAATAAAACGAAACAAATGCATGAAAAA
>BFEA01000766.1:36085-49267 GCA_003427395.1 Chara braunii
CACACACACACACACACACACACACACACACACACACACACACACACACACACACACACACACACACACACACACACATTGCTTTGGCTACCTTAGGGTTGCGTTCCCTGCGCCCATGCGGTAGACAATGGTGCCCCATGGGCGGAGTTGCGCCAGTTCCGGACTCCGACAACTATGAAAGGACTCTTGATTTTTTTCAAAAGTGTATAGTGGAGCGAGCCTGATGGGCGTACCAACTGACCTATGTCAATCGGTGTTCGCAGCCCGTCAGGGGTGCGTTTCCCCCCCCTGAGACATTTTTCGGACTCGTTTGGTCGTTGGAAGGTTTGAAAACTGCAGGCAGGTGCAGGCACGACATTTTGGGGGGTGGTGGCAGTTTCTTTGAAAAATGCGGGCTTGATAGCTGCCCGTGGGACCGCGTGCTGGGTTTTGGTCGAAACGGTGGCAAAGCAGCGACAAGGTGGAAAAGTGGAAAAGTTTGCAGCCCGTCAGGGGTGTATTTTCCCCCCCTGAGACATTTCCCCCCAAGACATTTTCATCGTCCTTCGTTATACCGGTTGTTGATTTGGGCTCGTATGGTTGTTGGAAGGTTCGAAAAATGCAAGAAGGTGCAGACACGACACTTTGGGGTGGTGGTGGCAGTTTCTTTGAAAAATGCCGGACCGGTAGCTGCCCGTGGAACCGTGCGCTGGTTTTTGGTTGAAACGGTGGCAAAGCAGCGGCAAGGTGGATCTTTGGGGGGGGGTGGCAGTTTCTTTGAAAAATGCGGGACCAGTAGCTGCCCCAGGGACCGCGCGCTGGGTCTTGGTCAAAACGGTGGCAAAGCAGTGGCAGGGCGGAAAAGTGGAAAAGTTCGCAGCCCGTCAGGGGTGCGTTTTCCCCCTTGAGACATTTGCCCCCGAGACATTTTCATCGTCCTTCGTTATACCAGTTGTTGATTTGGGCTCGTTTGGTTGTTGGAAGGTTCGAAAAATCCAGGAAGGTGTAGGCACGACACTTTGGGGGGTGGTGGCAGTTTTTATGAAAAATGCCGGACCGGTAGCTGCCCATGGGACCGCGCGCTGGGTTTTGGTTGAAACGGTGGCAAAGCAGCGGCAGGGTGGATCTTTGGGGGAGGGTGGCAGTTTCTTTGAAAAATGCGGGCCCGGTAGTTGCCCGTGGGACCGCGCGCTGGGTCTTGGTCGAAACGTTGGCAAAGCAGCGGCAGGGTGGAAAAGTGGAAAAGTTCGCAGCCCGTCAGGGGTGCGTTTCCCCCCCCTGAGACATTTCCCCCCGAGACATTTTCATTGTCCTTCGTTATACCGGTTGTTGATTTTAGCCTCGTTTGGTCGTTGGAAGGTTCGAAAAATGCAGGAAGGTGCAGGCATGACACTTTGGGGGGGGGTGGCAGTTTCTTTGAAAAATGCCGGACCGGTAGCTGCCTGTGGGACCGCGCGCTGGGTTTTGGTTGAAATGGTGGCAAAGCAGCGGCAAGGTGGATCTTTGGCGGGGGGGTGGCAGTTTCTTTGAAAAATGCGGGATCGGTAGCTGCCCGTAGGACCGTGCGCTAGGTTTTGGTCGAAACGGTGGCAAAGCAGCGGCAGGGTGGAAAAGTGGAAAAAGTCTGAATCGGAAAGGGCGCGGCCTTGGCCGCAGGTTGCAACGGCACACCTGCATTGCATTTGCAAGTGCAAACATATGTGTCTGAACGTGGACGTATTCAACGCCCCACACGTTCAGCGTCCGATTGAGTGAGTCACATGTGATAAAACAACTTTATTTAATAAAAAGAAGACTTACAACAACAAACACTCAAGCACACACATATACGACATATGGACCAAAATTCAAGGACCACCAGCCTCGACACCAACTATGAATCAAGGATGTCAAATATCTAATACATCAATACCATACAAAATACCTGAATCCCACACATTCCAACACTAACAGATGTGATAAACGCAAACACCCTAAGTATCACACACACACACGCACACACACACACACACACACACTAATCTTGACACATAGGGTCTCGCTCCACTAGACTCTCAAAGATTTTCGAGAGTGAGTCTAGAGCTGTCAGACTCTAGGAATGACTGAAAAAGAGAACATCGCTCCACTTACTCTAGAAGGTCAAACTCAAGAAGGCCTCTCTGATGTCAGACCGCTCTTTGAGAGAGCTACACGACACGACCAGCACATTGTTGTTCGCCCAGACTCCAGGTGCACTCCATAAAAATGTTCAACTTTCGAAGGTCCTGGATACCTCCCTTGAAATTCCCGCCACTGCAGGCGGGAGCTCTCGAATCGTCAAGAGTGCCATGGGAGAGGAGGTTCTGACAACTCAAGAAATGCATTTTCGTGAGTGTGTTTCATGAGGTAGTGGAGCGACAACGGATTCTCGCCATTTTCGTGAGCTCAAGAACCCGAATTCCAGACCTGACGTCTAGAGTAAGTGGAGCGGTGCCGCGCGCTCAAGAAATGGCCCTTTTCTAGAGTAGTGGAGCCAGACCCATACACACAAATACTCCTTTTTTTCCATGCAACAATCACCCTACTTCTAAACGTCACCCATCACCCTACTTATAAACCTCACCTATAACGCCCCCTTTATCAATCAAGAATATACAAACTACGGGCTGCGCACCCGTGCCCTCGCCGTAAGTCAATATGCCCTCAGGGCCTTGCCACGCGACTGTCTAAACGGAAAAAGGACGAGTGCATCTTCCTGGAGCACGGCAAAATGGGCCGGTTATTATGAATAGCAACTGATGGATCTTAGCATTTTCCCGGAAAGATGCACTATGGATCTTACCATTTCCTGTGGAGCGATGCACTCGTACTTTCGACAGTGGTGTGGCGAGGCCCTATAGCACTGGATTGATTCGTTCGCAAGTGGGGGGGGAGAAAAAGTTGATTTGGGAGTTGTCAGGGGGACGAGAAGACTACTCGTCTTCACCGGAATAGAACGCCCGGTCATTATAGCTGTATTTGGTCGAAGCTGTAAGAGCGTCGCCACACCACTCCCGAGAAATGTGCAAAATGAGAACGAACTTCCAGCTATAACATGGCCAGATGCACCGGCCACATTTTGTCTTTTTCACATTTCGAGAGTGGTGTGGCGGGGCCCTAAGTCTAGATGCGGTCATTATGCGGTCATAATGACCGGGCGTTCTATTCGGGTGAAGACGGGAGCAAGCATGCCCCCTTACGCAAGGATGACTGTCATTAGCTCACGTACAACATACGTACGAAACAATTCGTGCTTGCGGCTGTTTTTTTTTTTTTTGGCTGTTGATTTCTGCGAGGGCGAAATTCCGCGTCCGGCCTACGGATTGAAAAGAGGACGGCTTCTGGAAAAAAAAAAAAAAGGCTACAGTACAGTTTTAGAACTTGAGCGCATCTGGACAGCGTGCCTGTTCAGATGCGTTCGAAATGCTGGCGGATGGCGAGTGGCGCGACGAAGCCCTTGTTAACTACAGACGACAGAGAGGAAGAAAAGAATGAGAGTGAAATTTTGTGCGCGAAGAGCGACGAAGCCCTTGTTAACTACAGACGACAGAGGGGAAGAAAAGAAAGAGAGTGAAATTTTGTGCGTGAAGAGCGGCGAAAAGAAGAAGGAGAAGAGAAGAGAAGAAACTTGTGTGCCATCGAAAAACGAGGCGGTCTTGGCTCGACTGGTGTGTATTTACGTTCTGTATTTTGCGCGCGTAAGACCTCCTCCGCAGCACCGCCGGTCACTAAATTTGTAATCTCTAAAAAAAAAAAAAAAAAAAAAAAATTGTAATCTCGAGAACATACGTATCTTTCCCTACAACGAGGCGATATTCTTTCGCTGTTACATAAATTCACAAAAATTCCACGCCCCCATAGTTCATATCTATTTCACACATTTTGGTTTGGGTGAGTGGCGCGGGCGCGGCAAGGCACGGCAAGGCACGACCCTCAGCGCATATGGTGTTGGTGGCCAAATGACGATTCTTTTGGGGTACTAGGCGATCCTCGACGTCGATTTCTTCAATCTCAACGGAACGATTTGCCTGTCAGCGACTTGCTTGCGTGGCAACGATTGCCGCCTCGTTCCACTACTCGCACCACATGCACAAAGGACAAAAAACATGGCGGTGCATCTGTTCTTGTTCTAGCGGAAGATTCATTGTTACTTCGCGCATTTGGTGAGTAGTGGAGCGAGGCCCATTGCCGCCTCCTCCTGCGATACCGCCCCCCTACCTATCTCGCGACGCCACGAAGTTTTGTCTTTCGGACTCGGGAATGTGATTGTGTTCAATCTATCTTTTTTTTTTCTTTTTTTTCTTTTTTCTTTTCCTTCTTCTCTCGGTTGCTGTGCTGATCATGGTCATCGTGGTGATGATGATGAAGAAAAAAGATGACGATGAATGAGAATGGCGATGGCGATGATGTCCGATGACGAAGCGAACCACCTACCCTCTCCTCTCGCTGGGATCCACCTACGTTGAATGCCGCTCTCGCTCTCGCTCTCGCTCTCGCCGAGAGAGAGAGAGGGGAATGCTCTCTCGCGTCCTGCGAGCAAAATTACCACAGTGATTATTATAATGTCCAGGCCTTCACCCACAGTCATTATTATAATGACCCAAGCATGAGTCGAAGCTGACAATCTGATTCGGGTGGGGTTGCTAACCGTACGTCCATCCACAGCCGTTGTTTCTGTCCGTCGATGGCTATAAGTCCAGGATGATCCTAACGACGACATCGCTGTCGCCTCGTATCATAGGCAGCGGAGTGTAAGGTGAACGCCCTCATAGGTAGGTAGCCTGTGGGAGCGGGCAGGCGGCTTGAGTTCCTCCCCTTTTCCTCCTCCTCCTCTCCTCCTCCTCCTCCTGTTCCGCCTTCTCCACGTGTTTATACATAGCCTGTGGTAGCAGGTAGGCGGCTTGAGTTCCTCCTCCTCTCCTCCTCTCCTCCTCTCCTCCTCTCCTCCTAGTTCTCCTCGTGTTCCTCCTCCTCCTCTCCTCCTCCTCCTCCTCTCCTCCTCCTCCTCCTCCTGCTGGTTCTCTTTGGTTGCCGCCTCCATTTGTTCCTCGTAATCGTCAACGATGTGCGAGTCCACGGCGAGGCATCGGGTCAACCTCGTGATGAGTCGGTGAAACGTCGGAGGAAACTCCAGTTTTCTGTTTGTCCGTTTCTCCCGTTCTGCTTAAGACTCACCCAGAGTTTGCTGTGACGATAAATATGTCGAGCGGGTTTTGCATCTGACGATGGGTCTTTGCCGACTGGTCGATGTTCTGCTAAGAGGAAGAGGGGTAACGAGAAGTGGAAAGAGAGATTAGGAGCAAATTTGAATAAGATCAAGGAGAAGCAGCAGGAGGAGGAGAAGGAGGAGGAGGAGGAGGAGGAGGAGGATGAGAGAAACATTCGAGGAAAAGGCAGAAGGATGAGTCAAAGGTGGAAAGGGAGGAGTAGGAAAGATGATCCGCGAACGTTTTATACCCAGTGAGCTCTCGCTGTGAATGTAATTTGTCGTCCTCTCCTCTTCTCTCCTCTCCTCTTCTCTTCTCCTCTCCTCTTCTCTTCTCTCCTCTCCTCTCGTCTTGCCTACTCCCGTCTCTTTTCGTTGCCTCTGTCTGCTTGTTGTCCTCTTGCATCTCTCCCTCTGCCTCTCTCTCTCTCTCCATCCCTCCCAATCCTGTTGTTTTGTTCGTTGTTGTTGTTGGTTTCCCCTCTGAAATCGCTTCGTCTTCTTTTTCCGGTCATAGTGCGGTGCGTGATATCACCTCTGTCCTGGGTTACGTGTGAGTTAGTGCTATACCTCTCTCTCTATATCTATATCTATTCTATATCTATATGTTATTATTTCCCCCTCTGAATTTGATCTTCTTTTTCGTGTCATAGTGCGGTGCGTGATATTTCTCTTGTGGGGGGCGTCTGAGTCATTGCTCTCTCTCTCCCTCTCTCGTACCTATCTCAATGTAATCTCTCTCTTTCTCTCTCTCTCTCTCTCTATATATATATATCAGCGCTCAACCTGTCATCCACGTGGCTGGCCTTGTACGTAAGAGGTGACGAACAGGTGGGGCTTTCCTTCCTTCCTTCTTTTTCTTTTTCTTGTTTTGTCTTTTTCCGCCTTTGCGCTCTGATTTCCAGTGTGACAATATATATATACGCGCGCACGCAGAGACGGACATAGCGAAGATGGCGTCTTTGTCCGCAATGGGTCTGCGCCATCGGTGCGGAAGGACTGACCCTGCGCTGATGGGGGTGCGCAATCGTGGGGACAAGGTCGATGACGATGACAAGTGGCAGGCGAACGTTCTGGACAAGGGGAATGGAAAGCAGCAGCAACAGGAGCAGGAGGAGGAGGTAAACGAGGAGGGGGAGGAGGTGGTGTTTTCAAAGCCGCCGAGAAGTCGTTATACGTCTGTGAGAATTGTCCCTTCCGATCAGGTTGGCGTTTTCTTAGTGGTCGTCTTGCAGCTTTTCTCGGTCCTAATTAACCATGGTAACCACCAACATGGCCAATTGACATTTGATCTACCGGTCGCTGGTTCGATCTCCATCTCCGCGGACGTGCTCGGGTTAGCCATTGCTGGAGTCTGGTATGCATTGACAATCACCTTCGAGGCGTCGGTCTGGTACTTGTCTTGTCGGCTGGTCATTATGTGCATCGGTCACTGGACGTTGGCCACTGTGAATGCGCTGCAGGTTCATTGCTACCCTGCAGAAGCGTGGGCAAACACGATCTTGAGATGTATATGTCCGTCCTTTCTTTGTGGTCTTGCTTACACCAAGTCCATGGGAGCGCTGCTTGTACGTCTCGTTGGATATCTCCTCGCCTTCATCAGTGTGCTAGCTATGGCAAGAAATCAGATAGCCTTAGTGACGAACGGGCCAGTCCATGTGGCGTTCGTCTTCGCGGCTGGAGTAATCTCCTTCCGCTGGCAGGCCGAGGCTTGGGGGTTGGTACAACAACAACAACAACAACAACAACAACAACAACAACAACAACAACAACAACAACAACATGAACATGTGAAGTCTCCGTGTGGGACGTCTTACACGGCTTCCTCCTCTGCTTCCTCCTCCTCCTCTCCCTCCTCCGCGTCGTTGGTATCGTCTTGGGGAGAAGCAGGGGGGGGAAGATATGCAAACGGCAAAGCCATAGGGGAGTGCTTGCCGCGGAGGCGGGGGGGGGGAAGCATTCCCACTACCCCCCTTAAGGGGAACCAACCACGGGACAACTTGCTGGCCTTTCCTATTGCAGGCGCGGGTAAGAGGACGTCGATCGGTGGGATGGGAATGGGAGTGGGAGGGCCTTCGCTCTCGGGTTTTACTTCTCCCCCTGTTGCTGGTGCTGCGGCTGCTGTTCCTCTTTGCTTCTCTCCCTCTCCTCCCTCCTCTCGAATGTACAATACTTCAGTTGTCGGATTAGAATATATCGATCGGAGCGGAGGACGGGGAGCAGGGGGAGGTGGTGGAGGAGGAGGAGGAGGAGGAGGAGGAGGAGGGAGAGTAATTACGGGACCAGGAAAAGTAACAGCAGGAGGGGGGGGAGGGGGAGGGGGAGGGGGAGAGGGAGGAGTCTCCGCGGGAGGTATTGTTGATGACTTGGCGTTTTCGTCGTCGTTCTCTGATGATGTGCAGACAACGACATCGGGATCTCGACCGCCTGTTGCGCTACATAAGGACAGAAGTCACAGTGCGAAGGCTACGGCGATGGCTATGGAGGGTGGCGGATTGCAACGAGGGGTAGCAGCAGCGAATGCGTGTCGGCGGTGTCTTTGTGACGACGAAAAAATTGACTCGTCTTCCACCACCTCCTCCTCCTTCCCCCCCTCCTCCGTTCTCTCTTCCTGCTGTAAACTCCCGCAGTTGGCAGCAGGGGGGCAGAAGTCAGTGGCGGAGGCGGGGGCGAGCGCCGGTGAAGTTCCCGAGAAGCGCGCAGAAGCCACAGCAGGAGCGAGCGCCGCGCGAGCCTCTTCTTCCGACTCGTCTTCTGCGCGCCAAGACGAGGGGAGAGACGGCGGCGGCGGTGGCGGGGGCGGGGGTGGTGGTCTTCCGCGAGATAAGTGCGTCGGGACGAACGATGTAGAGAAGGACGGCGAGAGAGCACAGGGGGAGGAGGAGGATGATGAGGAGGGAGAGAGGGAGGAGGCGGTTAGGGAAGGGAAGGCGAGGGAGAAGAGCGGACTGAAAACCGGCATACGAAGCGGTGGTGAGGAAGGTGCGCGGTCCGGATCGGGACCGGAGATCGGCGGCCGGTCGGAGCCGGCGGGAGCATGCCGCAGGACGTGGCGCGAATGGCGAAGAGAGCGCGGCTTCTATCCCAACGCAGAGGGATGTCGACGCCGTCCGCGAGGCTGCCGCGAGCGGGTTTGGCGGGGACAGGGAGGCGGGAGGGGCGGCGGGTGGAGGGATGGAGGTGAGGGAGCGGCAGCGCAGGCGGAGGGAAGTTGCGGAAGTGGAAGCGGGTGGCCATGGTGGGAATGGCTCGCGCAGCTGCCTGCGGAAGCGCACGAGGTGCTGTGTCGCGCAAACGCACAGAGGAGAACGGTGGTAGAGACGGTGCGCGAGATCGGCTTCTCCGCTGCCATGCGCAAGTTCGGTTGCCCACAAAACCTAATGGAGGCTAAGTTCCAGCTTGTGAGGGTGATGATGAAAGCGGACTCGACGGAAGAGGAGGTGGTCAGGGCCATCGAGAGCTGCAGGGACGCGAGGCTTCTGATGGGTCTCATCATTCTGGGAACCTCGCGGCATGACCCCTTGGAAGCACCCAAGAGGTGGCGCTGGGTCTCTCAATTAGGTTTGATCTGCTGTCCCAACGAGCACCTGCCGTCCTTTCTCCGACCGTCGGGATCGGGACCGGGGGACTGGGTGGGCGGGAGCCGGGAGGAGCTCCGCAGAGAGTTCGCGGGTAACGTCGGCAGGCTGAGTGCCTGCGAGGCCTGGCTGAGGGAAATGCCCAAGGGGGTGAAGTTTGTCAGCGAGGCCGTTCCGCTCATCCAGCCGCCGTTGGGAGCGGTGCAGAAGGAAGCGATTATGGCCTTCGCCAAAGACGTTGATCTCCTCGACGAGAGGACAGAGCATACGTTGAAGGCGCTCTGCAGGACGGCCCTGGAACCGTTCAGCCATGGCTGCAAGGAACCCTATCGCAGCTCGTGCAGCGAGGCTCTGGAGAAATTGGGCCAGTCTGTGGAGGAGGAAATGTGGAAAACGGTGAAATTGCACTTGCTGCTCTTTGAGCGATGCCGGAGCATTATGGCAGCGAAGCAGTTGGCTTGTTTCATGATTGTATTGGATGGGTGGTGCATCCGCCTGCGGGAAATTGCGGAGGCATGGCAGGCCTGCGCTGGAGAAGGCCGGCGGCAAACGGATAAGGATGGAGGGGGGGAAGGAGGGGGAGGGGGAGGTGGAGGAGGAGTAGTGGATGTGGGAAAGGAGGGGGGGACAAGTAACCCGTACCACCCGGAGTGCGGCCCTTGTAGTTCTTCTACCGCTGACGTCACTAGCTCGTCTGCCGCCGTGAGTACCGCTGCTGTGACCATCACGACCACCTCTCTAGATTCCACCGCCACCACCCCTTCTCCCCCAAATTCTGGTGTATTGGACTCGGAGAAATAGCCGGACGGTGGGGGAGGGGTCTTGGGTCGAGAAGGGCGGCGGCGGCTACAAGGGAATGGGAAGGGGAGGAGGAGGAGGAGGAGGGATGGGAATGGAGGACGTCTCTGTTACCTCTGCTGCCTTTCTCTTCTACTTGCCATCCCTCTTCTTCTCCCTCAATCGCCCCCCTTTTCCCCTCCAAAACTACGTCTCCGTCTCCGCCAGTAGACTTCCCTCTAGAAACATAGAGAGAGAGAGAGAGAGAGAGAGAGAGAGAGGACCAGACTTCGCACCGATGTCACTCACCCACACGTGTGTGCTCGCCAGACAGGGTTATGCGGAAGGTGGAGAGGAGAGAAAGAAAAGGATGAAGATAGAAGCAACAGCGAGATATTGTGATCGACGAGTCTGGGAGGGGATTGCTGAAAGCGGAGGAGCGGAGAAGCGAACGTTGAGCCAGCGTGAGTGAAAAAGGAGAGGAGGAAGGGGGTCGACAAAAGGCGGCGGGCGGAATTGCCCGTTGCCTGTTTTATCTGCATTGTACGTATTCAGGAGATAATGGCGATGATGATGAGGATGTATAGTTTTGATGATGACATGCATACATCGATGAATCGTCGGGTCGATCCATCGATCAGTAGCTTGAAACGAATCTATCATCATCAGTTTATTGCCTAGTCAACCAATCAATCGAGACCAAGGAATCAACCGAATAGACCAATCCATCCATATCCATCCATATCCATCCATTCATCCACCAATCAATCAATCAATCAATCAATCAATCAATCAATCAATCAATCGGATGTTCATTGGCCATTTCGACTGGTCGTCCTGGAGAAACGGTGATTGGCTTGCGATCGGGATACCGGCTCCGACATGCAGGTACCGACTCCGACATATCGGGGTCGATTGATACCGACCCGGACGTGCCAACCTCGACTGAAAGATTGCGAGTGGGGGGGGATGCTGTGGGATTCGGCAGTAAACCAATTGAAAGCCCATTTAATGCGATTTACCCCCTATTTTTCTCCCGATTTACCCCCAATTTACCCCCAAATTACCCCCAAATTACCCCCTTTTTAAGCCCGTTTTAACCCCGACCTAAGCCCGATTAGACCCTGATTGAACCCCGATTGAAGGCCCCCCAGTGGAGCTGGCTTGAAGTCCGATTGAAGCCGATTAATCAACGACTAATATTTCGAATAAGGAAGCCGGAGTCAACGGAGGAGGAGACCGGGCAATCGAGGGTGGGCTGAGATTGATCTGCTTATTGCGATCGACTGATCGTTCTGTCGAGAAGCGAATTAATCAACCAACTAATCAATCACTGAATTCGTCAGTCAATCAATCGATCAATCAAATCGACCGAGCAATCAGAATCAGCATAAGAGGAGAATGGGGGATCGAGGGTGGGCTAAGATTGATCTGCTTCTGGCGATCGACTGATCGTTCTGTCGAGAAGCGGATTTATCAATCAACAAACCAATCAGTCAATTCGTCAGTTAATCAATCGGCCGAGCAATTAATTCATTAGGCCATCAGCTAACCAATCAATGAAGCAATCTACCTGCTGACATGGAAGTCCCAATCCATACTTTGGTGGTCGCGATCGGGATGGGTTGCTATAACGTGCGTCTGGGGCACAGACACCCGCCCCATTTAGTGTGGTGGGGAGATGGAGATCTTAGCGGCGCCCTCTCTCTCAATCAATTAGAGGGTGACCCAACCAGGTAGTCAATCATTCATTCGATCAATCAACCAATCAATCAGTCGATCGGTGAATTAATTAATCAAATCTATCCCACTCACTACGTAGTGGGTGGATCTTAGCAACGTCCTTTCTCTCAATCAGAGGGCGAGCCAACCAGCTGATCAATCAATCAATCAATCAATCAATCAATCAATCGGTTGAACCAATCAATCAATCTGTCGATGCCATCAAGGGTAGTAGAACGAGCTGGACCCAGCATTGCCTTCTTTACTGACCCGCTAATAAGCTATTCGATGGTCTCCATTTGATCGATGATGGTCTCCATTTGATCGATGATGGCCTCCATTTAACCGATTTCCAGCCATCTAACGATTCGTGGAATTGCAGTAAGGTAAGGTACCAGTCTCTGGCTGATGTGTGCGAGAGAGCGAAGGGATGCCCTACAAGTAGCGCTGGTGTCGTCTTGCTGTTAGAAGCGGAAAGTCGGTCTGTGGTGCGGAGCTGGAATTGAATAGCAATCTCTGGCTGATGGGGGAGTTCCATGCCAATCGTTGGCTGTCGTGGAGGTAGCAATCAATTTGTGGGCAGATCTGGTGGACGGTCGTGGTGCGAGACGTGGCTGATGAGGCACAGCCGATGTGCCGCGCTGACGGGTAGTATGTGCGACACGTGCTGAGGGACATCAGCGCTAATGATGTACGACGCGTGACTGAGGAACAGCCAGTGTGCGACACGTGATTGAGGTACAGCTGTTGTACGACACGTGGCTGGTGGACGGCGGAGTGTGCATCGATGACGGACAGCGTATGTGCGACACGTGCTGCACGTGCTGAGTACAACGTATGTGCGACACGTGCTGAGGGACAGCGTTAATGATGTATAGGACGCGTGACGGAGGAACAGCCAGTGTGCGGCACGTGATTGAGATACAGCTGTTGTACGACATGTGGCTAGTGGACGGCGGATGTGGGACACGTGGCCGAGGCACAGCCGATGTGCATCGCTGACGGACAGCGTATATGCCTTACGTGGCTGAGAGACAGCGATGGTGGTGGACGCGGATGTGCGACACGTGGCCAAGGCACAACCGATGTGCATCGCTGACGGACAGCGTATGTGCGACACGTGGCTGAGGGACACGTCACTGAAAGAACAACACGTGGCGGAGGGACAGCGGTTGAAGAGAGCACGCGAAGGTCATCTGTTGGACGCCGGGACATGTGGCTGAAGGACAGCCGATGTGTTTCGATGACGGACAGCGTGTTTGCGACACGTGGCTGAGGGACAGCGGTTGTGCGAGACGTGGCTGAGTGTGCGAGACCTGACTCGTAAGGGCAGCACACAGATAAGATGGCATAATTTGCTCGCCAGGCGTTGCCGTGCGGAGACCTGGCTCATAGCTGAGGAGGCAAACGAACACTCACCTATGCGGATGTGGTTGTATATATATATCTCTCTCTGCCTACGGTTTACCGGGCAGTTCTGTTTGTGACGATATATATACGTATATCAGCCTCCTGATGGGTCGGTGAAACTCTGACGAAACAGTAAGTTTGGCACAGCCCCTCGTTTACCAGGCAGAGTTCTGTTTGACGATATATCTATATATGCCGTCAAAAGTCGAGAAGTGAATCGGTGGACTGTTTGGGTACGGTGAATTGTTTAAGGTATATGCATTTGGGTATAGGTTAAAAGTACAAGTCCACTGTGGAAATCAGGAGGGGGGGTTGTTGTTTGCTTGAGCTATTTTTGGAAGGAGACTTATCTATAGGAGCCAAGGGAACAGCCAGCCACCTATGTGTGCGTCATATGGCGACATGGATCTCGGCGCTGAATCGTGTGTGCGACATGGGTCGGGGCGAGCGATAGGGTCAGACGGAGAGAAGGTGGTTGTGGTGGGTCATGGT
>BFEA01000766.1:70664-89207 GCA_003427395.1 Chara braunii
TTACCATCGGACACGGGTACCCGATGGTGGTAAGCCAGACTATGGGTTTTAAAGAAGGGCGAGCACCCACTAGTAACCCATTATGGGACCACTGTGTCTGGTCTGCGGGGATGAGTTTGACCGTTGGCGTCTCRTATTTYTTTTTCTTTCGCGAAGTTGTTTTAGGAGTTATAGRWATTTGAGTGCTRAAGTTTGRAAARTACTCGAAGCCCTCATTCAGAACACGGGGTTACGRCCYATAAAAGAGARAAGASTTTAGCTGTACGCATGCTAGTYGCTGAGTRTTTCCGCTGCACTAGCGTTGTGAGCYGGAGACGAGGGAAAGASCGRAGCTCTGGGGCCTGTAAGGGGGCTGTCTCTGTGSGASTGCCWGGAGAMYAAGTTCTTGGCTATTTCGAGTGAYTATGGCATTGCATGGGTACAGGCCCGGGTACWRGTATCACCAGGCCYGTTGGAAGCYCGTGTCCGGGGAAGGACCCTGGATCACCGTCATACTCAACTATGAYGGTGGAGATGAGCTGGTACTGAAGATCAACGTGGAGGGAGCAAGAGAAGGGGAAATGCGGACTAACCCGAAGCTGCAGGATGCGATTTCAGAGGCGAGGGACTGAGCGGAGAGACGCTGTAGGCGGGATGGAGTGACAACAAGGCTACGGATAACGGTGGCTTACCACGAAACTGAAACCTCGATGGACACAGCGGACCTGGAACAGGTCCACCAGGACAGAGACTCGGGAGGAGAAAGTGAGATGAGTGATGCGGATCGGGAAACGAATCTCAGGTCCTGGAACAGACCAGGTGAGATCCAGAGGCATCACCGAGCGGCAGACCCAGTGGAAGTGGGAGCTGAGGCCAGCTCTCGACAACTGACGCCAAGGGGCCGCAGGACGGGAGAGAAGCAAAATAGGGGGAAAGGACGTGTGTGAGAGAGGAACACCTAGAGAGGGTAAAAACGTGTTATTCAGAGAGACAAGTAAAGGGAGGGCAATGAGCTCGTGTGCGACAGGTGGCGTGTCCTGTGAGAGGGAGCGGTCAAAGTGTGCTAGTGAGACGCAGGGAGGGACGCGCTAGCCTGGGATTTTGCTGTTGACGTCAAGCGCTATCGCACCACTGTGACTCGTCCAGTCATCGTGCGAGGCATCGTTTTCTTGAGAGACTTTGCTGGCGAGGGTCGTTCTAGGATGGAAGCCGCTAGGCATGAAGCAAAAGGCCAACGCGTGCTAAGGCAGTTAACAGAGAAGGAGGGTGAAGAGGGGAGAGCGAGACGAGTGAGCAGGTGGGAGGTGGTGATGTCAACTGGAATGCTGCGAGTGATGAGTTGGACAGGTGACCGTGACGAATGATGCGCAAGAATGCGCGGGAGGTGCTCCGACTGCGTACGTCAGTTTTAGCTTCAATCGTTGTCCTTGCTCTCGCTCAAAACATTTCCGGACTGATGAGCCGCGGTTAGCTTCTGTGACTCGCCAGGATAACCAGCCTCCGTAGCTTCTTGAGTACTTATCAGTATAATCGGCCCTGTATCATTTCATACGTATCTCCTGAGAAGATTGGTCTCGAAAGCGCTTCTTGTTCGCACGCCAGGCAACTACGGTGCAAGCCTACGAGAGAAGTGAGTGTGGATGGGCTCAGTTCAGCGTGAGTAACGCAACTGGTTTTTGTGAGCTCCACCTAATATGGGTACATTCTGAGTGTCGGGAGACTGAGTCGGGTTTTTAAACGGAGCAGTCGTTCAAGTCTTCCCTGTTGACGTCAAATTTTCTTGGGTGCTGGGGCATGCGCGAGTTCCCTCCCTTTTTACTATTTCAAAGTGGAGTGGGGAGGTGAGCCGGATTCGTACTTCGAGGGATTGTGGACTATTAAGTTTTGTCCTGAAGGACAAAAGTGATGAGCGTGGGCTGTTGATTAGCGAGCTCGGTGATCGGTATTGGCCTGATGAGATTTGACTGTTGATAGGCAAAAGGACGCGAGCTTGAACTTAACACGCAAGAGTCAGTCACCTTTGATGGGAGTAATGACGATGTGATTAAAAGGGAYTAAATTGAGCGACASTTAAGTATGCTTGGTTGTTGAAGAATCACGCCGCTTAAGGAAATGGTTAATTAACAACCAAGACCGATARAATCTTAATGAAACACCGTTTTKTTGCTCTCCTGTTTAATCTTGATAGTGTTGTTAGTAGGGTGAACGGATAGTGCACCGAAAAAGTTAGATAATTTTTGTGTTGCAAGGGACTGGTTTTCTTTTATTATTTTCGGTCTTGAATCTTTCTAAATTTCCTGCTTTGGCGAGAGTGTTTTCCTTCTTGGTCAGACACACGGCTCGGGTATTTGCCTTGTCTCGGCTCTGCCTGAGAGGCTTCTGAACTACTTCTCATAGCCGCTCGTACTGAGTTGGGCGTGTATCATGACATCCCTGTTACTTTTCCTTATTTGTTGATGACCTGGTTTTGAGCCCTTATTAATGAACAAAAGGAAAGTAGTATTGAGGAAGATAGCTTACCTACTGGCTAAGTACCTGTTCGACGGGGATTAACTGTCTGCACTCTAATTTGGCTAGTTCAGGCATATAATGAACTATGGATAAATGATCCTAGACATAGGTGCATCTGTGGGTTAGACCTTCGATCGTAAGTATGAACAGGACAAAGTCCTAATTGTGATGATTGGACAGAACCAGGCCATAGTTGTTTTCTTTCTTTCTTTTGGGAAAAGTAAAAGCAGAAGGCTTCGCAGCTGCAGTGTGAGTCTGGCAAGCAGTCATGTAAATTGTTGTATTTTCCTGGGCAATGGTACTCAAGGGATAATTGAGCAAGGCCTGTAGTTGGAAACCTTTGGGCGTGTCATGGAGGGTGGACTTGTGATTAGCTCGACATTGGGCAAGATAACCCAGACTTGTGTCTCACTCGTATTAATGACAAAAGTGTTGAGTATGGTCTGAGAGGAAATTCACTGTTGCATTATTCGCGAGAAACAGACTTCCGTTGGTATTGAATCTATATTCTTCCCTTATGTGTAATGGGTTGTATGGCGTCGTGTGAGTCCACCATACCAGAGTTGTCACTGATTAAAACCGGATCATGTGTTGAACGTGAGTCAACTGACCCCGTGCATCGTCCAAGTGAGGGGACCTACGTGTGCAGTCATATGTGGGGGACGGAACAGGCCCTCGCCAAGAATATCCCAAACCTTACTATCTGAAGATGAGCCTTCTGGCAGGGGAAGTAGTCTGTTTCAAGAGCAAACAGTTTTATGAGTCCTATTCAACTCAATTGTGTGATGTTCCTTCTTCCAACTCGACAGTCCATGTTAAACGTTTTGGCGGCACGTTACCGGCGGGGCCAGCTGCATTGAATCCGCTGCGAATAATGAAAACAATCTTGGACGGAGAAAGGAAGTATGTTAGTAGTATTCGGTGTGTGACCTGAGTTATGGCCTGCTCAAGGGCATATCAGAGAGGGAAAGCCTGGTGCTAGTGAGTTGGCGTGGCCCTAGGGTCGCCTGAGCTGACTTCAAACCCTGGACTGGAGGACTGAACCAACGGGGCTGTCAGTAGAGGGGGCTTTTGCAAACCTGCTTCTGTACCCAGTGAACCGACGGGTAACCTCCAGTTCATAAGGACGTTGACTAAGTCGAACCGGAGACTTAACGTTTTAATAACTGTTACTGGAAACTCGAGGAAGGTAATTGAAAACGCTTGGTGAACGTGAGAGTGAATGAAGAGGGAAGTACTAATGCTAGTGAATGATCAGGGATTCATTGGTAACCCTCTCTACATCTACAGACCAGACGGAAAAACTACAAGGTACCTACTCGTACGATGAGACTGTTGGGAAAGGATCAGGTTAGCATCTAAGGAGAGCTTCAGGGTGTTTAGGCCTCTCCTTGAGAACTCTGCCTGGAAAAGTTAACTAAAAGGCGATCCACGACTTTAGACACATAACGCTGTTTACAGTAAACGGTGCCGGGCATGCACAATAGTGCGCGGTGCTCAGTGCAGTTTGGTACTGAGTATAGTGGAGAGCGGATAAGGACTCGTTGTTATCGACTGTACGCGAGCAGCATATAGTTCGGACCAGCATTTAACGAGTAATTAAGCAACGCACGGTCAACTGTTAATCAGTGTTCAACCTGCTATTAAGCAAAGTTTTTAATCGGACTCAGACAACGTTGGTTCGATCCAGACGACCTTCGTTCGAATCTGATAATTTCTACCCGACTCAGACAAATTTGACTMAGATAATTTTTACCAGATCCTAACTAGACTACGGCAACCTGAACCAGACATGAACAACTCGAACCAGATCCAGGCTACATAAACCTGAGTTGGGCAAGCCTCAAAACAGACTCAGGTCGTTCAACGCGGGTTTAGGTAATTAAGTCCGGGACCAGGCAATCCAATGCAGAATCAGAGAGCTTGGCACGGATTCAACTCATTTATGCATGGATTCAGCGAACGCAAGCTCAACCAGTAGATAAGCCCAGACTCGGCTAAATCAGTGTGGACTCAGTAGACTTGGCATAGACCCTACAAGACGAACACAGAACGCATGTACAACTACTTGTCAAATCTGCGTCTAGTTACCCGGATTCCGCAAGCAGCTTCTGGTAGACATCAGCGTCTCTATGCACAGGGGTGAAAGGAGAGGTGTTCCACAGGAAGATGGAGGGAGAGAGAAGACTGAGGGTGACCTGTACTCTGCATCAAGACAAAAGTGAGGGCTCGGAGGAAAGAGTTATACATGGCCTTTGTTATCAGAAAAGACTCATGATGGAACTGGCCTTAGAGCGAGTGAAGAACCAGACATTTATCGAGTATACCTTCTACATTCATGGGTCAGATGGGAAATTACACAGTACCTTCTCGTCGGTAGGATCTGTTGAGGAGGCGAGGAGAAAAGTTACTGAAAATTAGGAGAAAAGCTTATCCATCAGCACCGAGAGAGACAAGTTCACCTCAGGCAGACTCAGACTGGAGAAAACAGGGAGGTTTCTGTAAACAGATCACAATGGAGCACCTGGTATATCGACGGAACACGAACAACCATTGTATTAATTGACATTTGATCAACAGTCAATCTGTTTTCTATTCGGTTGTCAGTCAATTATTTAATCAGCAACCAATCCCTTTTCTCTAACTAGCAGCTACAGTTCTCATAACAGCAATCAGTGAACAGCAACCTGTTAAGTAAGTTATAAACAGCACCTCCGGACGGTAGTCCCAGTGACAGCAGTCAAATTGGAAAACTGAACAGCTGCCAGAGAACAACAACTTGGGAACAACGACCAGGGACAGAGACAAAGAAGACAACAATCTGGAAAAATTGTTCTAGGCAGCAATCTACTTAATAGTATTTTTTTTATACCTGGACACTCAGCGGTCAATCATCAGTGATCATTTACTTAACAAATCAGTCATCAGTGATCATTCAGTCAGCAATCAGTCATCAGCATTCAATTGATCTGCAATCAATTATCAGCAATTAGTTATTAGCAATCTGTTCCCTGCGGTCAGTTTGGTAATCAGTTTTCAGAGACCATCTGGTTAGTTTGTATTGACAAGAGTACTCATGAGCACGGTTCAATCTGCTCCGGTCAGTGAGTCAGTGCTGGCCAGTCTCAATCGGATCTCATGCAAAGAGGCATTCCATTGTCGGTATGTTAGTGCCATTGGTTTCAGACACGGAGATCTGTCAATCTTCATTGTCCAGTCCAGTTTTGCTGATGACACTATCAACAATCTGAGGCCTTACCTGAAGAAAGGCAAGGAGACTCATGAGCTTTTTGATCCAGTCTGGATCTCAGCCACTGAATACCTTGAGCAGAGAGAAAGGGAGCTCGATGAGAGTGGCACTACGTTGATTCGCGGCTTTGGGCCGATGCTTTACACTGATTATTCTAGGCCTCCGGTCCCTTCACTTCTCACAGATGGCACGAGTTGGTTGGAGGTGGTTAGCTTGGCAAAGAGATACATCTTTCCTGTGGTGATCGACGTCGAGGCATTGACTGAGCCCACCGAATATCCCTACCTCAGGTTAGGAGTCTTTTTGGTGGATGGGCTGCCTACTTTATGGGAGGAGTTTTGCTCCATGGTTAACTATCGTGTCATGTGCCTCGGATGGTCATGCTAAGAGTTCGCTGGTTACAGGTGACATTTTGTCACGAAGCCTCAGTCTCGGATTGAACATGAGCGTGGGTCAGGCACGACAAAAAATCAATGAAAAGAGATTGAGAGAGGCTGACTTGAGGAATGAGTGAGGACTCCAGAGAGGTGCTGACCATGCCTGTTTATATATACTTTCTAGGATTATTATGAGTTCTCATTCTTCCCTCATCCAATTGCCAATGTCTTTGTTCGAGGCAGTCAGTCTTATTTTCTGCATTATTCTTGCTCAATGATTGCCTTTGTGGATGTTTTGTCACAGTTCTCAAAATCAGATTGACATAATTGATACATGCATAGCACCCCATAATTTTATGATTATTGTTTGCGTAATTCTCTGTTGTTCCGAATCAAAATAAAAGATTCCTTAGACCGGGGACCGACGAAGATCGCAATTGAAGGGTCTCGCTTGAAGCCGAACGCACACAACAGGAAGGGATTTGCATTATTTAATTTATTTTATTTATTGCAATCACATACAAAATACTGCGTGACAGCCTGTTGGCTTTCCGGTCGCCCGAAGTGGCCCGACTGAAAAAAAGTGCGACAAAAATGGCGCCGTTGCCGGGGACATGAAAATATTTTCGTGTCCGGAACGAATCTGGGTCATCATCATCATCATCCTTGAGTTTTGATTAGGACTTGAGAACTGTTGACATTTTTGTGAGCTTGATGTTAACTTTATTATTCTCATCTAAGTCCCGATTTTCTTGAGAATCACGATTGCTAACTGTGATTTATTTATTCCTTGTGTGAGGTACCACACTGGATCGGGGAAAAGGAGATTGACATTATTGACTGGAGAGAATCGAGCTTAACACCAGGTATGTCAAATTTTCGTCTAACACACTGAAAGAAAATTGAAAGAAAGAGAGTGGGACGGATCGGGACAGATGCTGGTCGGCGGCGCTCAAAGAGAATTGTCTAAATTTACTACAAGAGGGATATTTCCTTACAAGTATGAGGCTTGTTGGAGCTATCACTCTTGTGGCTCAACCATCGGCGTAGTGCTGACTCACTTCTTGGAAGGAGATGTCTATGATATCCGCCCCTATGTCAAGGAAGGAGGCAGCAACGATAGTGAGGATTTTAATTGGTTATGAGAGATTGTGATCCAATTTATTTATGATGAAAAGACAGATTTGATCAAGAAAAAGAGGAAAGTGGAATGGGGTATAATGCCAGTAACATACAAGACTGTTCCAATCCCTCCTATTCGTAACAGTTATTGTGATGAGACTTACTGACTGCCGATAATCAACATGGTATTGACAAGAGAGAAAAGAAGCGGTGGACAGAAGAACTGAAGAGATTTCAATAGAAATAATCAGACAAAGAAGGTCAAATTTTGACAGAGGTTCGGGTCCAAGTCAAGAGAAGATTGAATGTCTCCTAAGGTCACTGAATACTCTAAGCAAGAGAGAGACATTTCCATACGAAGTTGTCAGGTATGAGTTGGTCGAGAGTGGATGGGAGCAGAAACGATTGTATGTACTGACATTCTATTTCACAGATCTGAATGTGTATGATATGAGAATCTATGTCCCAAAAGAAAGAAACACTGATGCAGTGTACGTGAGATGCTGAGGATTTGCTGAAGAGGTAGTATTAAGAGAAAAAGAGAGACTTGAGAGAGAGAACAAATGTTTCCCTGGTCGACTCGATTTACTGTCTTTGATGGATTCTCACTTTCTCTCTTACCTGATATCAATCTATCTAAAAACAATTGGTATGCTAGATAAAGTTTGCATGGGAAGTGAAGAGAGCTCAAGAAGAATATTCTTAGTAGTCGGGATAACTACTGTCAGAATTAGACTCTATGAGGTGATAGGATGTGATAGTTCTTTTGTGATGCTGAGGTATGAGACTTGTAAGAAAGGACCCATAATATTTTATATTCCAGTGGTCAAATTCCTGAGTACTGGCAGCCTGGACGTACGGATCTATGTACCAGCAGGTTTGGAAAAGGAAGATGACTACTTGAAGTGTCAGACAGGTGCTTATATTAGTCTCATAAGAACCAAGGAGTGACTTGAAAAGTTAAAGAGAAAGGTAACCTGGGGAAAGAAGTAAGACAATTTGAGACGCTTCCTGAGTTCTCAATTGCTTAGGGATTTGAAGGTAGGAGAGATTGGATGCCTCTGTTGGAAGTCATCGCTGAGATTGGTAGAGCAAGAGAAAAATACTCCACTGTGATGATAAAATCCCTACTCCTGAGTACCTTTGAACACAGGTTCGAGATCCCTAATTATGTCCAACCTGAGATCTACCTTTCAGATGTTGCTTATGATGATTAACGATGCCCAGTTTGACTGAACAGCTGACACTAGGAGTTGTGTTAGAAGGCAGGGTAATCAAGATAGAAGAGACTCTTCGGATATCTGATAGAAATCTTTCTACCTTGGGTGAGCTTGAGTTTTTGCAACCTTTCTTGGATCGCATGAGAGATTTTGCCTTGAGAATTACCACTGACCAGACTGAGATAAGCTATCTGTTAAAGGTGGTTAAAGTGAGAACTACTGAGAGAGTATCATACCACACTTTTCAGGAACGAGCCTCTCTTGCAAGAAGGATCAACAGCGGGCTATAAATGATGCAATTTGATTATGAGATTATAGACCTGACTCGATATTTTATGATCCGGGGTATTATAAAGGGGTATGACAGAAGACTGAGTAGGGATGATGAGAAATAATTGATTGAATATTACATTGGAAGGCTGAGAAAGATTGCACTGCCCTTAATCACTACCCAATCAATTATTGCCTATACCCTATATGTACAGAACTCTCAGGGGGTAGAGCAAACAAGAGAAGAGAGGAACGAGCCTGTATGTCTTGCGAGAAGAGTAAGAGATTGAAGGGCAGAAAAGAAATGACAAGAGTCACAGAAAGAGGAAGGAATACTTGACAAAAGTCTATGGTCAAGATGGCAGGGCGAGCAAGACCAAGTACATCTGCAGGGACCAATGAAGAGACCTTGGTTGGGGTTATATGGGAACTGGTCGAGAGAGTTGATACTATAAAAGGGGGGTCAAATATTGCAAGAGCAAAGAGGCCAGATGAGAGAATTCCCTGCTTAAGAGGACCTCAGGTTAATGACTTCTTGGACGAGTATGAATTATTTGGACTCAGTTATGGCTGGACAGCTAAGCAACGACTTAAGCACCTTCTATCTTATTGTGACACTGATTCAAGACTGACAGTTCAGGAACTAATGGAAGGTGCTACTACTTGGGAAGAAGTCAAAGAAAGACTAAAAAATGAATTTGAGAAAGATTCAGTCCCAACCACAACTAAGGACTTACTCAACATCAGAAGAGCTAAATATGACACTTTCAATGTTTTTCTTCAGACCTTCATCCGAATAGCAAGAAAAATTCCATATTTGGACGAAGCCCAGAGATGCCATATATTTTTGACAAATTTTACTGATATTGAAAGACAAGCAGTTTTTAATCAAGCTCAACACTATCCTCTCATATGGGATGAAATGGTTGCAATCATAAGAACTCTACCTACTGTCTCCCATAAGAAATGGTCACTGGATCAGATCAGTACTTTGACCAAGGATTGAGAGACTGAGAATGGAATGAATAGAGGAAACAATCTGACCACTGAGAATATCCTACAAAAAGTGATGACTAACTTTATGCCTGCAAGGCCTGCAACGCATGTTGTGGATGACAGGGGAAAGAAAAAGGCTGAAAGTGAGGAGGATGACGACGATGATGATGACAAAAAAAATCATGGTAAGAAGGGGGATTTGTCCAGAACCAAAAGGAATGGGAATAATGGTGATGGAGGAAACAGAGAGAGAAGGAAATATGATGAGTGTCCTAAGAGGAGTTTTACTTGCTACTATTGTGGTGAAAGTTGACATACTACCACCTATTGCAAGCCTCTTGAGGGGGATGTAAGGAGTGGGGTGACAAAGAAAGATGCAATGGGCCATGTCTGTGATAGCTCATGGAATAAGTTGGATCCCAGACATCCGGGAGGTATGAGACTTCTTGCTCTTAAACATGATGAAAAGATGAAGATTAAGAAGAAGAGAAAGGCTAATGTGAATGTTCATTTCCTCACTGGAGACTTGCCTAATGAAATTGTGAAAAAAGCAGATGACCCTTATACCACGATTGGGTTGTCTCTGCAGTCCTTAAGATTGATAGAGTGTGAGCCTAGTGAGGCATCAACAAGTGAGTCTCCATTGGTAGGGAGCTCTACTTTTCAGAATCCCTCTGGACTAGTAGAGTCCTCTTCCAATGAAATGACTCATTTCCTGGCTAACATGATGTCATTCAATGGTGATCTACCCCTAAAGCGTGTCATGAAACCTAGTGTCAGGGTTGGTGAAGTAAGGAACCACCAAACCCGTATGACACCTCAAATGATAGAAGAAAAAAAAAAAAAAAGACTGAGGAATCACTTATCGACATCCTTGATGATCCTGAACCGGAACGTTCACAGGAAAAGAATGAACAGGGGAGAAAAATAAAATTTAATCTCAAGAGTGATCTGGATGATGGGACAGTGATTTCTGATGTAATTGCTAAGATGCTGGAAGAAACGAAAGTAACACTGTCTTTCAAGGAAGCAATGACATTAGCACCCAAACTGAGGGAATAATTGAAGAGGTTAATTGAGAAGAAGAAAATAAAAGTTTTTGGGGTCAGTCTTTCCCAACCAAGTGAATAGATCACTGTCAGGTTGTAAGATGAGATTTGCAACCATGGGTTGTGGGCATCTTACAATTCGCATCAATCAAGTGAAGATTTTAGCCCTAGTAGATTCTGGGGCAGAGATGATACTTCTTTCACAAAGAACGATGAAAACTTGTAATTTATCAATTGACAGACCTGCACAAAACGTACTGAGTAATATTGCAGGAAAGCTGTTCGTGGCAGGATTCATTGATAATTTGCCTATCAAGGTTGGGACAATGACTGTGGAGCTACTGGGTTTTGTAGTACCCGATGTAGATCATGACTGTATCTTGGGAACTCCATTCTTGCATAGGATGGAGGCGGTCCAATTTTTCAGTCATGAAGGGTCATCCTGGATCAGTCTACAGGATCCAGAGACTGCTCAAGAGCAGACCTTTATAGTCGGTATAAAAAATGATTTCAAGCATCAACTATCTGCTAATTCGATAAGGAGGGAGGAATCTGTTGAAAGGGTTAGGAGACTAAAAAAAGAAGGAAAACGAGAAGCAAAAGAAGAGATTTCGGTGGGAGTCAATCAAGTTTCGAAAATGATGAAAGCCCTTGGTAAACTCGAGGACGAAGATGTGCAAATTGAAGCCTTCAAGAAAGTTGTAGAGACTGCTAAGGGAGGAAAAATGGAATTGAGATTTGCATCGACTCACCCTTTTTTAGGAAAATAGTCACTGGGTCAAAAATAAAATACAAGCCCAGGGGGTGAAGAAAAACCCAGTGGCAGTCTTAATAGAGAAAGATTATGATGAAGCACTGAAAAAGGAAAGACAAATTATAAGAGCATTGAGAGAATCAGCAAAACTAGAGAATAGGGTCACCAGAGAAAGGTTTGACACAATGAAGATAGGCTCGGATCAGTTTATCCTGCCTAAAGAGAAAAAATATATCTTCAGGATGTGTCAGAAGTTCTCTGGTGCTTTCTCTTTTAATGATGAGGAGAGAGGGCGATTGGACGTGGACATGATCAAAATGACCAAGATTTGGACAGTTGACCATGTTCCATGGAATGATAGACCAACTAAGTATGCCTTGAAGGAAGAGGCAAAAGTTGTGAAGTATCTTGACAAAAAGATTGCATCTAATGTTGCTGAACCTGCAGATGGACCGTATGCTAACCACTGGTTTTGTTTCTGGAAACCAGGGGGCGGACTAAGATGGATACAAAATCTTTAGAAACTCAATTCTGTGACGGTACGTGATGCAGGTAGTCTTCCTAATGCTGACCTCCTCGCTGAATCATTTGATGGTCGATGTATTTATTCCTTAGTTGATCTGTATTCTGGGTATGATCAGTTCCCTATTGATCCCACTAGTCGGCCGATGACTGTCATGCACACGCCAAGGGGGTTTCTTCAGATGTGTGTGGTACCTCAGGGCTGGACTAACGGAGTGGCAGTGGTTCAAAGGGATATGATCAAAGTCATGCAGGACATTTCTCCTGAAATAACCAGTCCCTACATTGATGATAGTCATGTGAAAGGACCCTTGGTAAGAGATGAGACTTTGGTCGCAGGGGGAGTCAGAAAGTTTGTCTGGGAACATGTTGAAGGAGTAAAGATGGTCCTTTGAAAGACTTCGAAAGTATAGTCTGACTGCCAGTGGGCCAAAGTCCCTTATTTTCCAACCAGAAGTGATAATCCTGGGTTTCAGATGCTTCTCCAAGGGTAGGAGCCCAGATCCCAAGAAGATAGACAATATCTTGAACTGACCTCTGTCTCTCAAAAGAGTGACATACGTCAGGAGCTTCTTGGGAGTCTGTGGATTCTGAAGAATTTTTATTCCTCATTTTGCTGCCCTTGCAGAACTTCTGAGAGAGATGGTAAGACAAGGGGCTAACTTAGCATGGAATGATAAAAGACAGGCTGCAGCAAAAACGCTGAAAGAAAAACTAAGAGATAGTGGTGTAGTGCTGGGAGTACCTTATTATGATGATGAGGAGACAAGACCTTTCATCATTGAGGCGGATGGAAGACCAGTTGCTCTGGGTGGAGTACTTATTCAGAGAGATGAAAATGAGAGAGAAAGACCCCTAAGATTTGAAAGCAGAACTCTCAATTCTACTGAGAGAGGTTACACCCAATTCAGGAAAGAGCTACTGTCAATCATCCATAGCCTCAGGTGCTTTAGGCACAACGTCTTGGGAAGGAGATTCATCTTGAGGACTGATGCATCTGCTGTGATAGGTGCCATTAAAAAACACCAACAGGTAGATCCAACAGTCAGTAGATGAATTGCCTTCATCTTGACATATGATTTTAAGCTGGAAAAGATTCTTACTGAGAAAAACAGAGCGGATGGCTTAAGCCGGATTGAGTGGCGAGAAGAAGAAGAAGATGCGAATGGAACGATTGAAGAATCTTCCTATGTTGATAATTTCCTTAATGAAAAGGATGATGAGGATTATGAGGCACCATGCTCCTACAAGTGGAGTCTGTTGCCAGAAGAGAGAGACAGTTGGGGAGAAATCCCAAGTGCATACGTTTATGAATCGATTCTTGGGAAAAAGGAAGAAGATGAACCGAACGATAGGTATGTCAGAGTTAATGCAGTAGCAGTGACTGCTCATGAGATTGGGGAAAGTTCAGGTTCAAAGGAAGAAGAAGAGAGTGAAAAGAAGGAAGAAGAGATATTTTTCTTCTTTGAAGAATATGATGAAAATTATCAAGAGATTGACAGAAAGATGGAAAGGGAGCAGCTAAAATAATATTATTGTAAAGATTCAAGGAAGAAATTTAGACGAAAAAGAGGACATCTCTTTGTGGATGGTAAGGGAGGCCTACCTCCGCTAAGAGTGGTCTGTGGTAAAGAGAGGAAGTTAGAGATAATCGCTGCTCTACATGAGGGGGTTGCCGGTGGCCACAGGGCTGTTGAGGCTACCTACTCCAAGACTGACAAACTCTACTTCTGGCCTGACATGAGAGACATGATTTTCAGATACTGTAAATCATGTGTCTTATGTCAGAAGAAGTCTACCACAAGGATGATTGAGCCCCTATTCCCTACAATCCTGGTAGAGCCAGGTAACAGAGTTCATCTAGATCTCATCACTATGCCTCTAGGCAAGGGTGAAATGAGATATATATTAAACATAAGAGATAATTTCTTTCGATACGTTGAGGCAAAAACTCTGAAAAGAAAGACAGCCGAGCAAGTGGCTGATTGGATAGAGGAAGTCTATCTCAGGTATCCTTTTATTAGAGAATTTGTCTCAGACAGAGGATCAGAATTCAGAAATGATGTGGTCAAAAAAATTACACTCAGATTGAGAGTCAGAATTCGGTATGTACTTACCATCCTCGAGCGAATGCACCTGTTGAAAGAGGCCACAAAACTCTGAAAGATTCATTGGCCAAGTGGTGTGAAGGAAAACTCAGTAATTGGCCAAAGGTGTTAAGAGCTGCCGTATATGCTGATAATATCACAGTCAAGAGGACTACTGGATATGCACCTTTTACTTTGTGGTACGACCGATATGTTACATTACCTATTGAAAGTATTGTCAAGACATGGTCAAGTCAGGAAAGTGACAGAGATTATTTTATTTCAGAACTCCTTAAGATCAGAATGAGACAGATATCTGAAGTTGATCAGGCAGTGATGGATGCAGCAGAGAGAATGACATCCAGTAGACTATCGGATCAAGAAAGATGGAACAAGAAAAAATATATAAGAAAATATAAATTGAAGATTGAAGATGTTGTCCTTCTGTTTGACAGTTATCTTGAGACACGATGGACTAAAAGGTTGGAGCCCAGATGGCTTTGTCCTTACAGAATTACAGGAGAAGCAGAGGGCAAAGTTTATGAGATATCAGAAATGGATGGATCCAGGGTTCATGACATGATATCAGGGTCAAGACTTCGTAAGTTCATCTTCAGAGACCCTGACTTGATCCATACAGCGACTCCAAAGAGAGGAAAGAGAAGTCAACCATCTAGGTAAGAGAACGGTCATAGAGGACTGAGAAAGAGTACAGTAAGACACTGAGACAGCGAGGCTCAGTTATCAGCAGAAAATGATCATTTTTGCATAGTCAATTCAACATTTCAGTTTCAATATTTCAGTTTCAGTACTTCAGTTTCAGCATCTCAGTTTCAATATTCAAGTTTTCAGCAAGTCATTTAATTACCTATTTCAGCAAGCAACTAAGTTAATGAGGCTATGACTTTGATGCAGCGCTGCAGTCGTTCCATGAGTGTCAAGTCTCGAGAGTGGGGAGTAACTGTGAGTATAGTTCTGGGAGCTTTGACACTGTGTCAAGATCTGAGAAACTCATGGTTGTGGCACATCAAATGATATGAGCAGTATTACTCTTATCACGGAAAGAAAGTATGATGGGCATAAAGAAGTTCAGTTCTGCCTGAATGAAAGTTATCAGCAGAAGGACTTCGTGTCTCTGATTAAGTTGTCCATCCAAGAGATTCAGACGAAGGCAGGCATAAAGAAGTTCAGCTTTACTTGACCGAGGATGGTCAGTAGAGGGACTTCGTGCCTCTTGGCTAAGGGTCTGTCTTCACTCAGATGGGGGAAGGGACCTCTCTGAGATCAGAGTTTCAATATTTCCTTGAGACTAACCGGACGTCTCTTGGAAAAAGAAATCCCAGTTGAGGGAAGGGACCTCTCTGGGGCTAGCACTAAGTTTTGTTTGTGACTGAAGAGAGATCTCTTGCAAACTTTTAGTGTTGGCTAGTATGTTATTGTTCAGTGCCTCTTGAGACTGAAGGGACGTCTCTTGAGAAATATTTGTCCTGTTATGGGGCGTGGGCAGTCTGCTTGTGGGTTATGATATGCTTGCCTGATTGTCTGTGCCTGGGGTTTTCTTCTCTAACCTAAGGATGCATTGATTGTCGGGGCCAGCCAGAGCCTTACCGCAGTAGGTTGCAATCTGGTGGGGTCAGCAGGTCCCCGACGCGAGTGTCGAATTTCATAGTCAGCTGAGGCTAAGACTCCGGGAGTCTGGCTTATGAGGCTGAAAGGGGTCAGCTGGAACCCTACCGCAGTCAGAGGATGCAATCCAGTGAGGTTAGCCAGAGCCTGGAACTGTGGTTAGACCGGGTCCCACGTTCAAAAAATCTGGTCGGGGTAGCCAACACCCTTGGCCAAAAACTTGTAGGTGAGCCGGTCCCTGACCGCAGTGGTCAAATCCGGATTTGGGACAGTCAGACTGACGGGACGTTTACTGTCATAGGGTGACCAGACCCGCTATAGTCTGGGTGTCCTGGCGAGAGTGCCAAAGGGCTGTCATACTCGAGTAGTGGGTATGATTGGTCCTGACCTGGAGGCAGGTCAAAGGGGCTGTCAAGGCAAATAGTCTGACTAGTCCTAGCCTGAGGCGGGCCGAATGAGGTATGTCAGACTGACGAGACGTCTAACATTCCTGGCCAGTGGTGGGCCGAAACCAAGGCAATCAATAAATCCTGGCTGTGTGGAACCATTATGTATTGATTGTTAATTGTTATTTATTATTTTGATTATGGGTTTTATTTTAATTTTTGTTAATGCTTGACTGCTGGTTGTCAGAGAGTCTGCTTGCTGGGGCATGGTTATTGTCTGTGGGACTTGCTGGTTTTGCAGGTATACAGATACTTGTCTGAAGTTCCCAGACCAGGAAACAAAAAAAAGGGTTTGGTATCCCTTCCCTTTTGTCTGAGAAGTTGAGGAGACGCCTCACTCAGACCAGAGAAAGAAAGCAAGGGTTTGGTATCCCCGTCAGGTGCTTGAGAAGCTGAGAAGACGTCTCACTCAGGCCAGAGAACAAAAAAGAGGGTTTGGTATGCCCTACTTCCAGCATGGCAGACAGAGTGAGTACCCCCGTTACTGGGGTCATCCTTGGCTTAAATGTCTGATCAAGAGCTGAGGTAACCTTCATGTGAAAAACCAGCGGTTAAACAAGTCAAACATTCAGACAAAATCCTTCTTAAAATTTTATTTGGTGGCCGACAAGCGGCCTGGTTCACAAGGAACCTGCGTCCCTGGCCTTAAGGAAGCCAAACTCTCAGGCCTGGGACGCTATAGAATGGACAGTGAACTGAAAATCTTATGAGCCGAAATCAGACTCAGAAAGCAGAGAAGAAGTCGCACTTATACAAGACATAAAAGACAGCCATGAGTTCAAGCTGGAAAAGAAAGAGAAGGAAGAAAATGCTAAAGAGAACACAGTGACTGGGGTGATGAGGAGACGAGACAGTGCATGGAACAGCAGGAGGCGGAGCGGGCACTATGGCCTTGCTTACGGCTGGAGTGGGAGGAGCTCTAGGAATATAAGAGGGAGAAGAAGCACTGGGGGTACTATAGCGCGCATCAAATTTTTTACGAAGGTACTCCATCCTGTCAGGGGATGGAGTCTTCTCGTACCACCCTGATAATGGATAACATGGATAGGGCCTCAGATGCGCGTAGCCTCTTGGTTCTTCCTCCTCCTCCTCCTCTGAACTGTAGGAGCGCCGTGCCCTAACCGGTGGCTCCACTTTGGCCTTTCCTGTCCTACCTCCCCTTCCTCTACCCTGTCCGCGGCGCGCCTCGGGCATGGTGCAAAAGAATTTAGCGCTAAAGGCTATGACTGAGAGGGTTGAGTGAGTGAGGTTTACGCTGATGAGCTAGATCCTGAAAGCGAAAGCGGAGCGCAGAGAGAAAACGAACGTTAAGAGAAAAGCCTAGCGCAGAGGAAAGAAGCTAGCGCAGGAAAAAAAAGTTTAGCACAGGGAAAATAAACATACCGCAGAGGGAGGAAGCTAGTGCAGAGAGAGATGGCTAACGCGGAGGAAGATAGGTGAGCTCTGAAAGAGAGGGTAGCGAGTGCTAAGGAGAAAACAGAGAATTGACTGCGCTGAATCACGATATGGATACTACCGCAAGTCACGAGTGAGGATGAATGAGAAGGCTGCTTACTTACGCCGATTTTATATTGGAAGTGAAGTCCATTTCGACCCAGCGGGGACGTTGGGTGGGGGTTTGGTATTATGTCGGAGGGCACGGGGACCCGGCCCTCCTCCGTGTATCAGGACTCTGCCTGATGTTGGCCTATGGGAGGTCAATGAGCGTTCCGGGATTAAGTTCCCTGGTACCCGGGCTGTACCGTGACGTGGACCGACTCTGTTTGGTGCTCGCCTCGGCAAAAGGTGCGCCACAGGGCTTTCCATTGGTCCACGCAGGCTCGACGCCCTGCTGTATAGCAGAGCACAACCGGCCTGTGGCCATGGTAGCCACCGGGTTCACCCTGGGACGCGGAGGTGAAAAGACCGGTGTTGTCTTTTCTGCTGCGCGCCGATCGCGCCCTACGCAAGTAATGGGTTAGGTGCACGAAACAGAAAGTCGTTGTCGGAAAGGAAAAGAGACAAAGAAAAATAAAACGCCAAGATTTAAACCCGCTTTTGTATGGGGAAAACCCTGAGGCCACAAGTCACTAAGATGCTATGATTTCCTGTCTATTGTTGTTATTGTTATAATTTTCCTATTCTTAGTTTCTCAACAGTAGTTTTGTCACTTCGTAGGGAGGGTTGCCGATTCAGATTTAAGACTGCAACAGGTTTTATGGTCTGGGCCCTACCTGACCCCTCGTATACTGCCCGTACCAGACCTATTTGTCCGAATCGCGCGGACCCCGGTGGCCAGGATAAGAAGCAGATACAGTGAAGACTAAAAGGAGGAAAATTAGTAAGAGAAAGAAG
>BFEA01000766.1:117081-137037 GCA_003427395.1 Chara braunii
GAATAATCGCTTATAAACCTAAGAAATCGACCCTAGCCTATCCTAAGGGAATACCAAGTACCCGAGTAGTACCGAAAAAGTCAAGGGGCGATCCCGGACCAGAACCTACCAGAAGGTCTGTTCTAGGTCTGTGTAGTGGTAGGGGTTCGATCTGTAGGTCTGTCGAGTAGGAGTCGGGCAGCCCTGTAGAGGTCGTAGCTGTAGGAATTCTGAAAGGTCAAGGTCGTAGCTGCTACAGTCCTGAAGGGTCAAGGTTTTCTTCTTTTTTTTTTTTTTTTTTTTTTTTTTTTTGAAAGGCCCCATGTGCAAGACCTCCATCCTTGTGGTGGTAAGAGAACCACCAAGATTGAGGCTTTGCCTGGCGGGCCGCCCCATCTACTGAAAGGTCAAGGTCGTAGCTGCTACAGTCCTGAAAGGTCAAGGTCGTAGCTGCTACAGTACTCAAAAGGCCGAGTCCACAGACTTCCGGAAGGTCCGGAACTGGCTTTTCTTGTTTTTTTTTTTTTTTTTTGTAACCCTCTTCAGTGTTAGTGGGGTCAGGAAGTGGCCTTTCGAAGTTGCCTCACATTTAGTCAGAGGCAAGTGGGCAAGTGGTGAGCCCAACTGCATTACGTCGGCAGTGCGACTGCATCGAGTTGGCAGTGCAAAGTTGCAAACCCATGCATGCAGTCAGCGGTACCAGTCCCAGTCAGTCCCAGTCCAGTCAAGCAAGTACCATGAGGGACTGTGTGCACCATGGGCGCCCGGTGGAAAGGGGCAGACAACAAATTACAGGAGTATAAATTAAATTAAGAGGCAGCGCCCAGCCATTCGTTCATTCGCTGCGTGGGCCATGCGGAAGAAGCGCTGGTACAGCGTCTTGTGCGAGGTGGTCTGCAGGTCGCCCGAAGTCGAAGTGGGCTGAAGGGAGACATCGTAGCCATAGTCAGTAGTAGTAGAAGCGGCCATAGCCGCTGTAGGAGGAAGGTAGACTCAGATGTGTGTGTGCGTGTGTAAGAGAGTGAAGCCTGCGGAGTATTCAGGGAGATCCAGAGTTGGGTGTGGAGCGTGTGTGTGAACGGTGGCAAACACAGTGACGCGAGTTGGAAGTGTACAGGCGCTGATGCGCCATAGCCCGTGGAAGCGAGTTTTCACCTGAACTGTGTTTCTGGTTTCCATATCTCTGGACGAGCGCGTTGCGCTAGTGGGAATCGCCATCTGTTTGCATGTGTGTGAAGTAAAGAGGAAAGCGAGTCCGATTGCACATGACTCTCGCCGGCAAAAAAAGTGATCCAAATTATTCTATCAAGTAGTATCAACTCATCTATTAAACCACAAGTACCTTTCCCAGCTATCAAGTCGGATATGCCGAGCCTTGCCTCCGGCGACTGCCCGACCCTCCGGCTATCGATATGCCGAGCCTTGCCGAGCGTCGAGTTACTGCAGGCAGGACAAGCACCGTTTCAAAAAAAAGAAAAAAAGAGAGAGAAAGAAAAAAAGAAAAAAAAGAAAAAAAAGAATAAGAAAAGAAAATATAATTATAAATGAGATTCTTTAAAAAAAAAAAAAAAAAACAAGGAAAATAACGAAATGAAACCCAACGGCCACCAGGTAAGTCTCCACGCCCCCGGCTGGCCTGACGCTACTTCCATCGATAGGATGAGCAACGCACTGGCCAAGTTGAACAGGTATGTCTCCAACCCGCGGCTGGCCTCACGCTACTTCCATCCATAGGATGATCAAAATCAAATGAATCTTCCGCAAGAACATGGAAATATACACTAGTACAAGTGTGTGTGTGTGTGTGTGTGTGTGTGTGTGTTGTCATATTAGCTAGGAGGAGGTGGTGGTAGACGATGGAGCAGACTCGATCCCTTTCTCATCGGCAACGAAAGAGCAGGTAGAGACACGTGGCGTTGTCGTTGGCCACGTGTCACGCAACAAGCAGATTACTGCAGAAGCCATCAATCCGGAACGGGTTTCAAAGAGCCACGTGGCGTTGTCGTTGATCGCTGATGACTCCGAGGATCAGGGAACGTCTGGCTTCGCCGACGAGACTGCCACGTGTCTCATCGACCACGCAGGGCACGTGGCGAAGAGGAAGGCGAAGACAGGAGAAGGGGTGACAGAGAAGGAGGGTAGTAGTGGTAATGCTACCGCCGGTGTCAGCGTCAGCCAGAGAGATGACGTGGCTGCGAAGGAGAAGGTAGAAGAAGATCGAGGTCTGGATATGGCGGCGGCCGCCGTCTCTTCGACAGGGAAAGACGACGGCGAAACCACCACAACGACCGGTACYACGGCCATGGCCACAGCRACGACCGACCGGAGCAGCAACAGCAGCATCGRACCGGTCGTYTGGAAAGAGAGGGAGGTCTCTCTCCTCCCTTCCACTTCTGGATTCGAGGTGGAAGGATATCGAGTGGAGGCTGTCTCCGTCGGTGGCCAAGAGACCTGTATCATAATCCATAACTTGAATGTGGCCTTCGACATCGGCCGCTGTCCTCAGCCTGCGGTCTTCCAGGAAACCGTTCTGCTGAGTCATACTCACATGGATCACGTGGGTGGGATCCCGTTCCACGTGGCAACCCGTGGTCTGCTGTCCCTCAGGCCACCGAACGTGGTCGTACCTGCCGGCTATGTTCAGGCAGTTAGTCGACTGTTTGACGTCTACAGAGAACTGGATGGCGCCAAACTCGAACATAATCTCATCGGCCTCCAGATCGGTCGAGAGTGGACATTGCCCAATAATTACATCGTAAAGCCATTCARAACTTATCACGCGATTCCCAGCCAAGGGTACGTCATCTACTCCCGCCGACAGAAACTGAAGGCGGAGTACCTGGGTCTTCCAGGAACGGAGATTAAGAGATTGAAAGAGATCGGGATCCCGATCACTTACACGATAGACGAGCCGGAGGTGGCGTTCACGGGCGACACSACGGCRGATTTCATAACGGACCCTGCCAACGAGGACGCTCTGCGAGCGAAGGTGCTCTTCATGGAGACGACCTTCGTCGACGACTGCGTGAGCGTGGAGCAAGCCAGGCGGTTCGGTCACACCCATCTCTACGAAGTGGCCAAATTGGCCGACCATTTYCAAAATCGGGCTGTTGTGTTAATCCACTTTTCACCGCGGTACAAAAAACAGGAGATCCTGAACGCTATTCAGGAGCAATTGCCAGAAACCCTAAGAAAAAGAGTTATCCCCTTAACAGCTCGTTTTGAGTAAAAGAAACAGGAAAAAAACATTCCCTGTTCCTGCTCTCGTTCCTGGTCCTGGTCCTGGTCCTCCCTCCTGTTCCTGTTCCTGTTCCTGCTCCTGGACCTGGACCAGGTCCCGTTCCTGGTCCTGTTCTGGTCGTGTTCCTGATCCTGTTCCTGGTCGCTGTTCGTCGTCCTGGTCCTGTTCCTTGGTCGTGTTCCTGGTTCTGTTCCTGGCCGTGGTCCAGTTCCTGGTGCTGTTCATGGTCTGGTTCGTGGGCTTGTTCCTGGTCAGGTTCCTGGTCAGGTTCCTGGTCCTGGAACTGTTTGTCTTCCTTAAGTGCCTGAGGAGCAACCAGTCCAGTAAGAAGGAGACCTATCACTTTAAAGTTTAAACATCTTGTTTTGAGTTACAGAGAAAAGCACCATTCCCTGTTCCTTGAAAAAAAAAAAAAAAAAAAAAAAAAAGTTGACACACCATCTTCCAGGCCACAAAATGCGGGGTGTGGGGTTCCGGAAAACAGTCTTAGGAAGACATTTTGGCTTTTCCAGAACCTTTTCTGCGGCGTGTGGGGTCTTGGAAACACTTCCTCGGCAAACTGTTTCCTTTCTGCATCCCTGTTGCTCCAGCCGTAGTCGGGTCTTGTTGGTAGTAATCAGGCTCTTAGGCCTGGATCCCACAAGTTTCAGGAGAGGAAAAACTTAGGAGCAGGACATTTCCAGCACCCCACAGCCCTCTGCGGAGTCTGTGGAAGGGCGTTTTCTTTTTCCCAAGAATGGTTTTTGGAACCCCACAACCCGAACGTTGTGGCCTGGAAAAACATAATTTTCTAGACAAAATACCTGATACACTCACTTTTGAATGCGAAACTGGAAATTATCATACTTTTTGTCCTATTAGTTTCGGGCCTGGAAAAGTATCCCCAGAGCGTTTCTCACCGCGTTTTTGTGCCGACTGGAAAGGTAAGGGGGGGTGGCAACTTGAATCTTTCCAAGGTCGCGTCTCCAGGCCGTTCTTCCCATTCTCCACTTTGCAGATACATGCTCAGCCGTTCCAACGGTCCTTCCGAGAGTACTCGGACAATCCCCCACTTTCCTTGATGGATCGAATGACAGGACACATCTCCCTTCACGGAAAAAAAAACTCTCGCTTTGCTGCAAAACGCACTCCGCTGTGTGGTGCTTGCTAGGCCCATTGGTAGCGGGAAAATTTTAAAGCTTCCTCCGGCGCGCCCCACCGGTGCTAAGGCGTGTTGGTCCGTGCGCGTCCTCCTTCGTAACGACGACGGCCGAGTAACCTGGAACTTCACCGCGATGATGACACTCAGGTAGTGCTGTCCCCCTCCCGGCCTGCCATGCTCGGGCCGCCCGCCTCGCAAAGTGGTAGGTGAGACGGATGGGTGTTCAGAATACTCAGCCGGCATGGAACGTCACCATCACAAGTCCTGCATCGAAGACTCTATGCTTTAGACAGCTGGTGCATGTTTCTGAAGGTCCTCATTTCACCGGCAAACGAGGTCCAGTGTGGCAACTGACTGCCGTTTTGCTCAGACAATTCGCATCCTGGCGTGGTAAAAAAAAGGCTATCATCTGGATGTTTTGCCGCATTGCAGTAGTATTTAGGGCCTCGTTAGACCCTCCTCGGAAATCCATTTTTTAGGAAATTGGCACGCGTCCTAATTCACCAAATTCCTTGAATGAATGTGAAAACACTCCCAGGAGATTTCCTTGGGTTCCTCTGAATCCCCAGCCAAAACGTCCTTGGATACAAGGGGTCCTCGCAAGGTCCCTTGGGTTAAAGGAACCACGATTGACGGAGTGTTCTGGAGTGAGCGCCGACAGGAGAATTTGGAGTTGACATTTGGAGTTGACATTTGGAGTTGACATTTGGAGTTGACACTGGCCTCCAGTACCCGATGGGCCCCCAAAGGCCTTCCACTGTTACCGTTGGTGAGAAAATGCGTGGGGCTGGTTCTTCAGCTGCAATGCGCTTCATGAAGCTGGGTTTTCCGTGTGGGCGCCACTGGCGTGGTGTCCAACGGTCGAATCTTTGGATTTTTCTACACGCGATATTGAAGCACTGCCGACTGAATGCAGTCATCTTTCTAGCGTGTTTTGTCGGCTATTGTCAGGCGCATTGATGCAAGCTTTATTTGGTACACACCTCGCGTGCTGCGATTCATGGCAGACGTCCTTCGGCGGTTCCAGCTCCTGCTGTTGGCCACTCTTCTCCTACTCCTTGTCGTGTTGTTCCACGTGTGCGTCGTTGTGCAGGGGTCCAGCCAGCAGACGGAAACGACGAACTGTGAGGAAGACGATGTCAACACTTGCAATGCACAAGTGCCCACCACTCGTTTGCCCTCCAGCCCCCTCGCTGCACCTTCCACACGTCGTCGGGGACCGCGCTCACACTCTCCATGTATCACGGAAGCGTTACGTTCGTGCTCAGCTATGACGGCCCAAAGAGCATGCACAACGTGAAGGCGATATCTCAGTAGAGAACCGTTACGCATACACACTACGTCGCCCAACGTTCCAATGCCCGCCTTTTAAACCATGGCCGCTGTCGGCGCGAATACCCTTACAAGGGTATCCGCCCTGGTTTTTGCAAGTGACAGGAAAGCGTGGCTAACTTGGATTTTTGAGTACCTGCGCGGGAAACATGGGGATCGTCCGCACACAGGCTAAGGTTTGTCTGAGTAGGAAGGGTGAGTGGGCACGCAGTTTAAGGCGCGCGTGTGATTTTCCCGTTTAAAATTAATCGCGACGCCGGTATGATTATCCGGCTTTGTTTTTTGTTTAGTGATTAAATTAAGGATTAAGAGATCCGTTTTTTTTTTCTCTCTTATCAGGTTCGGCCGGCGGTAGGGCCAACACGTGGAAAGGTGTGAATGGTGGCCGCGACGTGACGTATACAAGACGGCGCGGATACTCGGCGGCCGCGCGTACGGTTGAAGAGGAAGGAGAGGCTTGGGCTGTTCTTCCCAGGCCTGGGCGTCGCGCGACACCACGTTATATTGGAACCCGCGCCTGGTTGTCCTAGGCTTGGGCTTAGCCCTATAGGTTACGACATTGGACTACTACTACGGAGGTTCGGGGATCGAGGTCGGCGGGCATCGGCGCGGGAGCAGCGAAGCAGCGCGGAGGAGATCGAGGGGTTGAGGTCCCAACGGGGCTACCCCCCTCAGATTTTGCTGGCGAGCGCCGCGACGGGCCTGCCCCGCGGGACTGGTGAGGCATCAACAGCCCCGCTGATCCCCGACACTATCATGTTTATTTTTATCTTTCTTTTTCGTTTTATTAGTTTCGGGTCCTCGTCGTATCGCGTCCCATTCAGGGACGCGAGGCTGCGATAAAGTCACATGGGGACGCGAGGCTACGATAAAGTCACATGGGGTGTGTTGTATTCGCGGGGGTTGCCTGAAGTGCAATTACAAACTGTTTTCGTGACTGCGTCGGAGCCGCGCCCCGTCTTGTCTTGGGACGCGGCGTAGTGGGTGTGCGGTAGGCCCTAGGGCCTAGCTCAGTGGGTACACCCATGAACTGGTGGGATACAGACCCGTGTTCGAACCCGGATGATGAAACTTGATAAGTAAAACCAAATATTTTAAATTGTCGGGGGCTGGTTAGCCCTACGGCTCGGGACCGTGTCCTTCGGGACATCCGTTAAAATTGGAACGATACGGCGAAGGTTAGCGTGGCCCCGCGCACACGACCAATACACATAAACCGGTTGCAACCTGTATCTAATTTTTTTGCCCGCTCACTTCTTGACTGGTCGAGCTCTGCGCGCGCACGTTTCTGAAGGCCGGTACGCTAGCCAGCCGCTGCGCCCGGTTTCGATCGAGAGGAGTGGATTCATGGACAACAACGGGGGAAGCGAGGTAGCGGGCAGGGGCAAGGCAGTGGAGTGACTGGCCATGAGAAGGAGAGAAAAAAACCTAGGCGGGAAGTGGGGCCAGGTGCGCTCAACGAAGAAGAGTGAGGGGGAGTGGAAGCGGAGTGGACAGCGCCAAGCAGCGGCGGGGCAGATAGTGTGGTGGGCCGTACAGGCTCGGGAGAGGCAGCGGGGGGAACGACGGGCGTAGGTGACTAAGAAACGGGGGCACCTGGGCGCCTTGCCGCGCCAGGTGCAGTCATAGGCAGAGCGGGTTGGAGATGGCGGGAGGGTGAGCTGGGCCGAAGGCAGAGAGTGTCGGGGGCAAAGGCAACAGGGACAGCGAGGGGCCAATCGGAAGGCGAAGCGGAGCGATGGGAGTCGGGGAGTGAGGATGTGCCAAGACAAAAGGGGGGGGGTCGAGGAGCGGACGAACCCGGACGTAATCTCGGGAAGGTTCGTGTAAAAGCGGAATAGGCTATGACGGGCGTGGGGCAGGGCGCAGCTGGATGGGCCCAACTCGCTCAACTCTTTGCAGGATCGAGCGAATAGAAGGTCAATTCTGGGCTTTTAAGCCCGGGCGAATCTGTTCCTGAGTTTAGTTTTGGAGGTAAGTTAGTATCCGAGGTGGTAGATGATAAAGTGATGTGCGGGCTATGGCGGACAGAGAAACGGTGAGGGGAGAGGATCGAGCTCTCACTCGATTGTTGGAGGAATCGAGTGAAAGAGGTAGGTAAGTTGGGGCTTTGGGATGCAGCGATTACAATGGTAACTTTAGTTTTGACAGTGGTAGTGCAGGGAGAAAGTTAGAAAGAAAGTCAGTGTGYGGGATGTAGTAGAAGAGAAGGTTAAGAGACGAATGAATCCGGACACGGATCCGCGCCGGATACGTGCGGCAAAGGGGATGGCGGAAAGGTGAGTCGAGCACAGTCAAGCAGGCGGATAGCTCTCGATTCTGAGAGGAATCGAGAGAGAGAGGATGCGATAACGGGGTTTTGGCCTCGGGCGAGTCAGATGCTAGTGGTGGTTTTAGACGAGAATTAGTAGAAAGTAAGTAAAAGTGGAGTTAGTAGGAAAAGTTAGTGCGCGGAGTATGGCGGAGTGAGGAAATGGAGGAGAGGAAACATACGTGATTTGCTCATTTATGAGCGGAATCAGGCAGGAGAAGATTTGTTTTCGGGATTTCCATATATTGCGAATCCAATGATGGGGTTAGATCTAATCCATCAGATTAGTTAGATGAGAGTTAGTTGACAGAGGTCCTGAGCGGAGATGTCGAGTACGGGAGAAAACGACTATGGCAGGTATGAGAACCCCGTAACTCGCTCGTTCCCTGATGGAAGCGAGTGAGTAAAGTTGCGATTTGGGGGTTCTTGGACATTGCAAGCACGGGGGTGCATGCAAATCCCATGATGGGAGGGCGGTTTGGGCGCCTCGAGCTCATGGGCTGCGCTGAGACAAGCTGGCCAAAGAGTGGCAATGTGTATTGTCGGGTTTTAGGGGCGGGTTCATTCGAAAATTGCTCGTTCTAATGGGGACAGATGCGTGAAGGAAGGGTATTGGAAAGGGGAATGAACCTACCAGAACGTTGGTAAAAGATTCATTCCGTCTTCCTTTACTCATCTTAGTAATAGAGCGGTCTGAGGCCGGCTGCAGAGTTAGGCGCTCACCTGTACTGTGGTGAGATGCTCCCGTCGTGGACAAAGTAGCTTTTCGTTTTCCTCTGCACCTGCGTCTGGATAGTAGTATATAAGCTCTCATTTCAACAGAAGATTCATCTCAGTACGTGGAGCCAAGCAGCGAGGAGCAGACCAAAGGAGGGAGAGAGAGACGGGATGAACTGAAACTTGAAGTGGCAAGGCTGAGTGGTAGGGGTAACGGCGGACGAGCGGCAGACTCCTCCTCAGTATGCATCCTCGACTAAGTAGATTCGAGGGAACGAGCGAATTACCGGGAGGGAGTGAAAGGCGACAAGAGGGGTAGACGAAAGTGAGAAGGCGGAGATTGTAGACTTACTTGTATGCTGGTGTGCCGCTCAGCTCCTCGAGCAGAGCAGCATGAAAACGGGTTGTGCATAAACTGTTGCTAGCTGTTGGATTACCGCATGCCGCGACACACTGCCGTCGGCTGCTGCACGAGACTGCATACTGTGGGCCTGCTGTGGTAAGCCGTTGCTACGTAATGCGACCACTGTGGCAGGTTGCTGTCTGCTGCGGACTACGCATAGACTGCTGCTACGGGTTGTTGCTGGCTGTGCATGAACTATTGTTGTTGGCGACTGTTGTTGTTGCTATTGTTGCTACCGCTGGCTGCTGATGACTGTGTACGGACTGCTGCCATTGTTGTTGACCGCCGTTGTATGCCGTTGTTGGTGATTGCTGATTTTGCTGGCCACCGCTGGGTGCTACTGCTGCGTCTAGGGGCTGTTACAGACTGTTGAGCGACCTCGATGCAACTGAGGAAAGGTGTTGAGGCGTGGAGAGTGGACGACGCAGAAAGAAGGGGCTACCGCTGCAGGTTGGGGGTCTGTCAGGCGAGTCTGGTTCCGCTGTTTGACTTTGGGAGATGACCAAGCTGTACTCTTGGCCATTATTGCGGGGCCCTCAGGCGCTGAAGACATTAAGGCCCTCTCACGCGAGTCTAAGTGCACCTCTCCTGTATCTAAGAGACTAAATGCTTCTCCTTCTACCCTTCTTACTCTCAGTCTAGTCCATCGGCTTGGAGAGGAAGGCGACAGGCGGGATTGCAACCCGTAATGCGCGCCAAGGCCTTTGTGGGAGGTTGCCCCACCGATTGCGGGAGCCCTGCCGGAACTCAGGAGGAGTCCTGGAGGCAGGGAACTCAGAGGTAACCATTGCTTCCGTTATAAAACCAGTCTAACCCGTATCTATACACCTCCCCATGTATTGGTTGATTGGGTTGTATGCAACACTTACTTTGACTTTTTGGATTGACTTTCAGGATACAAAATCAAGCTAACTAAAGGAATGCATGTATAATGGCAGTTTCAGTTTCTTTATTTGGTTGAAAGCAGATTGTCACAAGGGGTTGTATCAGGGGGAAGGTTGGGAGAAAGACAATTTTCCTTGCGATTGAACGGGTCTTATAGAGTCAGGCATTGTTTCTATGATGAATGGCCTGACTGCTATGTTTTGTTTTATTTTTCGAAGGACCAAGCATCGTCTTTAAGATGAATGGCTTGGTTGCTGTGTTTCTTTAATTGTGCTAGGCATTGTTTCTAAGATGAATGACCTGGCTACTTACTTCTGAGGGGTATTGCTTGCTTGACTTTTGAGGGTCAGACATTGTTTCTAAGTTGAATGGTCTGACCGCTGTTTTACTTGGGTGGTTTCTGAACAGTCTCTGAGTCAGACCTGGGGTACTCTGTTTTTTTGTGTATGCTGAGAAAGGGAGAGCTGAGCATTGTTTCTAAGATGAATGACTCATCTCTCCTTGATTGTTTTTATTCTGAGGGAGGATTCAGGGTCAAAGGACTAGACATTGTTTCTAAGATGAATGGTCTAAGTCTGAGGCCTCAGGACCATAATGAGAACGAAGGAATAGGATTCTCTATAATGTTGTATATATATGTACTCATATACGAACAGGGCTAGTCAGACATTGTTTCTAAAATGAAAGGCCTGACTATAGCCTTATCATAAGCAAAGAGGGTATAATTAAGAGTTATAACTGAAGGTAACCTGGGCAGGCTGGGCATTGTTTCTAAGATGAATGACCCAGCCCTATGCCCTCCTCTTGAAGACTAAGGTGCAGAAAGGTATATATAACTTTGCTATTTTAAACAGTTCAGGGCGACTAAGCATGGTTTCTAATATGAATGGCTTAGTCACATGCCCAATGAAGAGAAAAGTAGTTGTGCAACATGTTCGTGTATAACTAAGGCAGAGGGATGACATTGTTTCTAAGACGAATGGTCAGCCCCAATGCCCTATGTAAGCTGGGTATAAAGGGTTAAATCATTGAAAGACTATGAACTATTGTTTGTTAAATTGACTTGGGGTGGCGAGAGTACTTACCTTTGTGGTTTAACCTGAATGTGGCTCAGTGAGGTTACTACTTGGTCTGAGTTCCAGTTAACAGGTAGTTGCTTTAGAGGCTTGCCACGTGTTAGAGCGATAGGAGTTAGCTCAATTTCTGCATTTTCTGGGCTAAGTTTTTTTTACTTAGATCAGTTTTCGCATTTTCTGAGATCTTTTGTTATACTTGGCTTTGTATAAATCTTGGTAAGCTACTTTCCCTACGGGAAGCGCTGCCGAAATTGCTGCAAATCGAATGAGTTAGTCAAATTTTCGACTTTTCAAAGTTCAACTTGTCTATGGTTCGTATATGACTTAGTAAAAATATAGAAAGTCTCATTTTCTAAAGGGAGTGCTGCCCAAAATTTTGCTAATTCAGGGAGTTAGACAAAATTGAACTTTGGAAAGTCAAAGACTATTTTTGGTTTCATATACGGGATGATATAAATTCTGAAAAGACACTTTTCCTACGGGAAGCGCTGCCGAAAATTTTCTAATTTATAGGAGTTGGATTATATTTTGACAGGTAGCGATTCTGGCGATCCACCCTGTATGGGGGAGATTCTGCCAAGGTCTACCTTTGTTTTGGACACTGCTTAAAGGAAGATTGAAGCTTAGTTAGTTGGGTAGATTTCGGAGTAAAATAGTGATTATCCCCCAAAGACTTTTAAATTTAACTTGGAGATTGACCTGTCATGTGTTACAGGTCTTCTGGGTCGATTGTTTCAGGACTTGGACTAGATTCAGCCTGATCCTACGAGGATCACCTTCTGTTATCACTGATAACAAGTCGGTTGTCGATTCGTCAGTTTACGATTCAACTTCAATTCACTCCTGCCACTCAACCTAAAGGCCTTAGCCTTGAGATTTGAATTGTTTTGCTGTGTTTTTACCCGGACTTCATTGAATGGCCATCCAACAAAAGTACTAAGTATTTATTTAAGAGTTGCACGAGTGAGGCTTGTATGGCTAAAGCGAGGGGTATGAGTGCGAGGAATGGTTGAAGTTGACCCCGTATAGTGCGTGAATTTCTTGTTGAATTTTTGATGTGATTGCATGTATGGTTGTGGTTCGGACTCTGAATGTGATTGCCTGCGATTTCATACATATATGGCTGAGAGGAGCCTCACTGTGACTGTGAGAAGTGATCGTCCTATATAATCAACCCTTACGTATTTATAAGTGCCCTGAGTATTTGAGAGACCTACTTTGAGTGTGAATAAGGGTTAACTGGATTATGTCTCAAGAGGGAAGGGAGGTTCCCTTTTTACCCTTGTTTTTTAGAGTTTGTATGGTTGGACGTTGTAGTCCGTGGCAGCCATCAAAGTCAAACCCCTTGATATTCGACCGCCACGATAGCTTTACGCTGTCTACTCAACCCCTCTATACAGGGTGCAGAAGAGGGTGTGGTCCTCAACCGCGCATGACGGTTGTCCAACGTCGAGAAATTAACCCTAAAGGCGCTTGTCAGCCGACACTTGAGTGTCGGACGCGACCCTCGCGATTAACGAGGGCCACATGAGCATGGGTACTATATAGCACACCTTCATTGCGACTGCTTGCACACATTTGCATTGCGAGTCGATATGAGTTAGCCCTGCGTCCGCGCGGTTTTATGCTGAGTCTCGCGCGCGACGCCTATCCGATTTCCGCATCAGAAAGTTATGGGATGACTACCGCGGGACTAGGAGCGTTGTCGCGTTGTTTGTGTTGTGTCGTGTTGTGTGTGCATGTGTGTGTGTTTTATTTTTGTGTTCGTAAAGTGGTGTGCACGTGGTGTGTGGGATGCGTCCTAGTCGACCGACGACGAGTCGCGCTTGGGACCTCAGCCCCCCAAGATGCCGGCTCGCGTGCGGGTCCGATAGGCGTATTACGGCGCGTACCCCCTATGCTACAGCGAACGAGAAACGACCTCGGCTGGTCCACCTCGACGATTGCAACCAAGTAGCTTTCGTACTGTGGACTGGTAGCTCGGCGGGGATACGCCCACCGAAGGGAGGTGACAGCTCCCGTAAGGTGGAGGTAAGTTGTGCCTCGCGTAGGCCCTATCCTGTCGTAGGGGCTCGCGAGAGGTATGGCTGGCGCACTCGGCCGAAGCGGCCTAAGGAAGCTCCATTTGTGTGTTCGCGGCAAGGTTGGTCCAACTCCTGCGTGACGCGACCGAGAGGGTCCCGCGCTGCCACGTGCGGTGCCGGACCCATGCGGCCGATAGGCCGCCATCAGTCCTCCGCACAGAAGTTTCACCCCAGTCTCCAGTCCAGCAGGAAGGACGCCTCAGGCACGGATGCGTTATAATGGAGGGTTCGAAATTCGGAATTGGAACCTTGGTGCCCTTTTTTTTTTTCTGCAGCCCGGTAGGCTTTCCCGTCGCTGCAACTGGACCACGCTCAAGGATGCACGGACATCCCAGCACGATGACGGACATCCACCCCCGTGGCCGCGTGAATGCCTATGAAATTGGTGGCCGGAGACCTCCAAAGGTTTTCCTTGGGACCCTTCGAGTTAGGATGCGGTGCAACGACAATGCCAAAAACCGAAAACTTTTCCACGGACTCCATCCTAATTCCTGAGGATTTTCCAAGGAGGGTCTAACGAGGCCCTTATCTTTTAATTTTCTTCGTTCCACCTCTCTTTCGGCTGACTCACTTGAGTAGCCGTCTTCAGTTAACACCCTGCGTTAACTGCTGACAACTACCTTGCTGTTGCCCTCAGCTTCGACAGGCGGCGACCGCAGCCTTTGCGTTTGAGGATTGAAAGGTCGTTCTTGGGGTTGATGGCACGATGGTGGAGGCACTACGTGATTTTTTTTTTTTTTTTTTTTTTTTTCAACATCACCCCCACCAGTGTTAGTGCTGCTGATAAGAGCAGACACCACAAACACCTGGGGAAAGGCTCCATCTATTGGTGGGGAGCATCACCTGCTGAAAATCGGGTCCAGCGTCCCATTTACAGAAAAGAGAATGTCTGAGAGTATCTAAGCACCCACTTTGCCCCCTAAAGCCCAATTGCGCCGAAAGTGTGATATGATGGGATGTTCCTCCTCCCAGTCTGGCTGGCCTTGACTGAACCAGCGTCCTTGCCGTCATCCACTGCACTCCGATATTCAAGTTCACTTCTATCAGCTCTCTTGTCAAAAAAAAAAAAAAAAAAAAAAAAAAAGAGGACAGTGACTGTGGGGCCTGCCAGCATTGATGTGACGTACATGATGCGAATTTTTTCCATTGAGCATCCCCCTTTACGGGTTTTGCCAAACTCTGTGTGATTGCGATCATACAGTGTGCTCATGCATGTCGTGTGGTGTGCTTCTTTTGCCCTTTGCCCTTTGGTCCCTGCAAAATCGTTTCCAGACTTTCCAAAAATCTTTGCCCGCTTTTGGTGGCCAAGCGTCTTTTCCGTCCGCAAAGCTGTGGGGTCCAGGCCTTATTCAGAAACGCTACAACCAGTACATCTATTCTCCGTGGAGGTCGCGTATAGCGACGAGTACCTGCTTGTGCTCTTTTAGTACTGAGATGGACAATCTTTGTCAGAAAACCAATTGTTTTGTACAGGTCAAATCGGTGACAAAAACGGGGTTGTGTTAACTTTTTTTTTTTTTTTTTTTTTTTTTTTTTTTTTTTTTTTAATAGGGCCCAATGCCCAAGGCCGAAAAATACAATGATATAAATTCCTGATTCAGGGGAAGTGAGGTCTCCAACCTACTTCTTGAGGCGGAGCCCCTCCCCTGTGACAACTCAATGAAAAAAGAAACTAAGAAAGAACCTACTCAGTAACAAACATCCACTGAAATTGTACCTATCACAGAAAAATGCACCTAAAATTAACAAACAGTCACATAAAAAATATATATACATATTTCCTAATGTGGTAGTAAAAAGATGATCTACTGTAGGAAAGGACCAAAATGAAAATCTCCAGTACAAGCATCAATGGATGCTAAGGAGGGATTACAGGCCCAATGACGGTGGAACCACTTGACCCCAGTACGCAAATTTCGTCTTTGGCCAATCTTCTTGCCCCAATCCAAGCAGATGATGTGCCGAAGGTCGGTCTTCACTCGGTGAAGTACTCGCTGAATCGAAGGAGGCTCGCCATTTCTGACTACAACATTTCGATGTCGCCACAGATGCCACAGCGCTGTTGACCTGATGGTTTCATATACATATGCTTGTGGTTTTGTAAAAACCAATAACCCAGTACCCAGAAGAATGGCTTCCTTGGACCAAAGGCCCCCATGATGATGTGGGAGAAGAGCAGCACCTTTAAGTATTATCCACACTTCTCGGGCGTATTTGCATGTAACCCACATATGTTGTTGATCTTCTACCAGATGTTCTGTGGAACAGACTGTGCAAAAAGGAACACCTTTTTTTCGTCGACGATACAAGAAAGCCGCAGTGGGAGTGGCATTATGCATAATCAGCCAAAGTAGACCAACATGCTTTGCTACTGTTAGGGTGGGTAGTAGGCGCCAGAAGGTTGTAAGTTTGACTTGGGAGAGTTGGATCCCTAGTCGTCGCCATTTGGTCATGACATCCCAGTCAACATCAATGTCGAGCAGGAGTTTTGCGTAGGCCATACGGGCAGAATGTTGGTTGAGAGAAAGCATCTGATTAGGATGGCGAGGGTCAGTCCAATACCAATCCCGGGGATCTAATGATAAATCTTTAGCTGCAGTGTCTATCCTGTAAGGGTAGAAGGAAGGGATCAATCCTTGATTGCTTTCGAGTACACTCACCGCAGTCATATGGGTGAGGTCAGACGAAATAGAAGCAACCGAAGACCGCTGCAGGGCGGTACCCAGTCCCTTTTGTCCTGTGCGTAATTTCCATGCTGTCAGTTCCCAGTCAGTGTCTATTAGCTGAGATTCAAGTCTCCACAAATGGTAGGTGGGTTGCTCTGTTTCATCTTGAAACCAAGCCCCTGGTAAATAGGTTCTCTGAGCAAGGACGGTAGTCCATGTATTCGGTACTGCTTGCTGGATGACAGTTAAGTGGGCCCGCCAGTCATGTAATCCATGGAGTAGGGGCTGGATCTGACGTTCGTCTTTCCAGGTACTTATGTGTTCATCCCACAGATGCATCAGAGTGGCAACGCCTCGGGACATCCAAGAATATCCAAAAGCTGTTGTGCCAAGTAGTGGGAAAGGAACTCCGTCAGAGTTCAATATACATGGGTTATTGAAGATAGGTTGTGTTAATATGCGATCATATTGAAGAACGGGAGCTTTCCTACTTGGAAGGATCAACCTCCAAGCACCAAGTATGCCATACCAAAGGGGTGACAAAGCTCGTTTCCGACAGTACTCATCTGTGAACAGTGCCAAATAGACAAAAGGTGGATTGGAAGTTAGTCCGAAATCAGAGGCCAATAGGGTCTCTACTAAAGTTTTCCAAGCAGCAGTTTCGTCAGCAAAAAGTAGTCTAATCGGCCATTTGGTGAGAAGGGTCCGGGTTTGCAAATCCGGATCCAGTACTGCCAAAGCTCCTTTGTTTTTTTTTTTAATAATTTTATTCCAAGCTACTTTCGAAAGAAAAAAGGTTTCTGCTGTTTTTTCCTTCCAAATATAGTTCGCAGCTGTTTTCTTAAGGTGTTTATAGACTGAGGGTTGTAAAGTACAAATAGAGTGTTCAGACCAAAGTTTAGAAAAAACAGCATTGTTAATGATGAACACACGTCCATATAGGGTTGCACCTTTGGTCTTCACCCAAGATGCAAAGACTGAATTGATGGATGTTATAAGTTGATCTGTGGGTTTGCCAATATGTCCATCGAAAGTGACATAATATCCCAGTAAATGCTGAGAATCAGCAGAGGCAGCTATTTGGAGGCCCCAATGGACAGGAGGAGGCAGTGAGAAGGTACCAACAAGACTGTTTTTTGCCAATTAATTTTGACTTCTGATACTACGGTAAAAAGGAGGATAGTGCGTTTGAGAGCGTCGAATACTTGATCTTGGAGCAAGAGAAATAACGATGTATCATCTGCAAAAGATTGACTTTTTGCATGTTGAAAGGGGGGGAAACGTAGTCCAATGACGCAGGGGTCAGCACAGATCATGCAATGCAATGCCTCAATGTATAATATATATAAATAAGGGGCAAGAGGGCATCCCTGTCGCACCGATCTTGACAAAGTTATTGGTTGAGATAGTTTGCCATTAATGTATAAGCGAGTGGTGGCACCTAGAAAAAGAGCGCGCACAAAGGCAATGAATTTTGGCCCAAAATTGAGTCGATGGAGAAGTAAAAACAAAAAATCCCAGTTGACCCGGTCGTAAGCTTTTTCGAAATCGAGAAACAACACACCGACTGAGTCCTTTGTCCTATTGATATATTCCATGCCTTGAGTTACTGCCATGACTGTGTCCAATATCTGTCGGCCCTGTAAAAAACCCGTCTGATCAGCATGAATAAGGTCGGGCAAGACAGTTTGGACGCGGTTGGCTAGTACTCTTGAGACAATTTTATATAGAGCCGTAGTCAGAGTGATGGGTCGTTTGTTGCGTATCTGAGTTTTTGCCCTTTTTTTATGGATGAGAGTGAGAATACCTTGAAGTTGTGTGCGTGACATAGAGTCTCCGTCAGCTAGCGCAGTCAAAAGTTTGGCTATCTCTGGAATTAGCGAGGAAGAGCATTGTCTCAACAGTTCTGTTGGGAGACCATCAATACCTGACGCTTTGCCCTGGGGCAACTGTCGGATTGCTTGTCTTATCTCTAAGTGTGTGAAAGTTGTATCTAGAATTTTTTTTTGTTGGTCTGTGAGACCTAAAGGAAGTACATGCCAAATGTGAGTTTGGCAACGAGTTTCCATATGATCAGAAGAGAGGCGTGTTGTGAAAAGAACTCAGAAGCATAAGTCATTATTTGATCAGTAGTATGGGCATGCGGCAAAGAAACATCAAATGGATGTTCCCATTCTAAAATTAGGTTGTCTGAGTCTATTACTCGACCCCGTCCAAAATGTGCTTTTGTCATTTTATTCCCAGTTTTAAGTCATTTGCGGTCCATGCATTTTGTAGAAGATTCATGTATTTGCTGATACGTTTGCAAAGAAGAAAAAGATTGGAGTTTATACAAATCTAGGAGGGAGGAATAAGAGAGGGTAGAACCAGCCATAAGATTGAGAGTGTCTTGGAGGGAGTAGGATTGTTGGTTCAGTCGGATCAGTCGCCTGATCTGGGCAACTTTGGTTCTCCCGTGTCGAGTAAGGGAGTCCAAAAGTGCCTCCAACCGGCGAGGGGGCAAAAATTGAGGCGGCATGGTAGAGAGATCTTGTTTCCACATTTCCAACACCTGTTTTATAAATTTTTGGTCTATGCTTAACCAGGCAGGTAGACGAACAAGATCGCGATGTGTGGTGATGTAAAGTCCTCATTTAAGGGTGACCAGCATGGGCAAGTGATCTAAACCGGGGGAGGGGAGAACCTCCACCTGTTGTAATAATGGCAACAAAGCATCTGTGAGATAACAGATATCCAACCGGCTACATGGCAGTCTTTGTGTAGCAGTGAGGGAAGTCCCTATCCAAGTGAAGATAGGGTCGTGCGGAGTTAAGTGTCGAAGAGCATCTGTCCATTCCCACTGCGTGGCCATCGCAGTCAATTGCAATGCTGTAGAAGAAGGCGGTCTACTGAAGGGGTTGTTCCCGGTAGGAAGTGGAAGAAGGTAGATCTGTGTTTTCGATCCACTGGAGTATACACATTGTATACCCCTCAGAGTAATCCATCCATTTCAAAAACGACCCATATCCACTTTCCTTCACAATCCCATAAGTAATCACGAAAGGTGATGGACAGATTAGGTTTGAATAATATGGCAACCCCACCTTTTGTGCCTTCTGCGGGTGCCCAAAATTGTGCACCGCACCACCAAGATAATTGTGCATGAATTGCTTGTCTGTTCAATTTGGTTTCTTGTACGCAAACAATTGCAGCACCATTGTTCCTAGCCACTGTTTTTATAAGGGAACGTTTTTAAGCCACCTGTCTTGTTCCCAGGGCATGGACATTCCAAGATAGTACTTTCAGTTTGTCCATTTAATGAGGACTAGATAGGAAGGGGGAGATTAGTAAAAAAAGGGGGCGCAGAGAGGGGAAAAAAAAAAAAAAAAAAAAAAAAAACGTATGGAAAAAAAAAAAAGGGAGAAAAGAAGGAAGTGGAAAACATTAGGAGTAAGTGGAAAGAGTTAAAGAAGTTAAAATGTTAGTCAGGAAGTTACATTAGAAATGGCTGGAATTAGTCAACCCATTTCTGCATCATGAGTCTCGCGAAGCCCGGTTCAAACAACTTAAGCTGAGGCGTCATACAGCGGTTTACCTCATGGAAGAGTTCCGCTGTCCACAGCCCACCAAGCTGTGTGGTAAGGGTCATGGGGTCATCCAAGGCGGATAAATTCCGCCAAGGTATCCAACGTGCTGCTGGCATGTTTGCCACCTCCTGGCCTCCCTCAGGTCTCCGGGCTTCAATGAAGAGGAAAAAAAACGCTATCTCTTCTCCGTTTGGGTAAGTCTTTGGGATCTTGATCCATTGAACCTCAGGCCATTTTCGCAGTTGATAACCTGGTCCCAACCATTTCTGGATCTCTGTTATAATTTCATCCATGTTGGGCTCAATATCACAAGAGACGTGAGGTATGTAGAGCACTGGATTCTCTTGTCTAGCCGTGAGCAGGCTCAGTTCTTCTTCGTTCCACGCCAGAATGAGTGGGAAAACGAGGAAAGGAGGCATAGTGTGGTCTTTGTGTTCTTCCAATCTCCATCCGACTGGCATGCCATGTTGTTGTTGCTGATCTTCTCTGGAATCATGTCGCCCGCCTCCACCGCCCCTTCCTCCCCCCCCCCCCCCCCCCCCCCCCCCCCCCCCC
>BFEA01000766.1:170211-188129 GCA_003427395.1 Chara braunii
TTTTTTTTTTTCCCGTTTTTTCCGTTCTTTCACTCCGACGTTCGGGATGCCTGCGCCCGGTAGTCCGAGCCTCGGCACGGATCGGCGTACCGGTCGGCCGAGGCTCGGACTTGATAGCTGGGCCAGGTACTGGTGGTTTAAGCCCAACCCAATATAAGTACCTGTCAAATCTGGACAGGACGGCCTTTCAGGCTTCTCTTCACTTGCTCTTATAAAGGAAAGCGGGTCCCGCATATCACTCCTAAGCGAGACCGGGCGCCCAGCGTTGGGAAAAAACGGTGGGGCTGCTCAAAAACTTTGCCGTGCAAACTTTCCCAAAGGGTCGGGGGGGCTAACCAGCAGCCACCGCATGTCCGCACATAGCTTGTTTTTTTTTGTTTTTTTTTTTTTCAAACACACCCCTGGTGATGCTAGAGGTGCTGGTATAATCAGCCACCTCTAGCACCCCCAGGCAGGCTCCATCTATTAGTGGGGAGCAGCACCTGCTGGAAGCCGGGTCCAGCGTCCTTTACACTTTTGGGAGAAAAGGATCATGAGGAATCATGAGATAGCATGCTGGAAACCGGGTCCAGCGTCCCTTCGCTAACTATCCTGTACTTTCCAAGCCAAGACCCAGGGCTGGGGCCCATCAGGGCTACTGGGGGGCAGCAGTGGTCCCTGTTTTTTCCCCCGCCCACCTTCCTGGTCACACTACTGCACTTTCCTTTGAGAATGTCTGAAGAAGTGTCTAAAGGCGATCTGAAGAAAATCTGAACTAAAAAGGAAAAAAAGGAAAAAGGAAAAAAAGGAAAAAGGAAAAAAAGGAAAAAAAGGGGAAAAAAGGGAAAAAGGAAAAATCTGAATATCTGAAGAAAACTGAAAAGTTCTGAAGGATCTGAGAAAAGTGTGAGAACCGTCCTCTCTGGGTCTCATTGAGATAGAGTGGGCTGAGTGAGATGAAGTGACCAGATATAGGTTGGTCTGATATGGATTCCGGCTCGAGTTAAGCTGCGGCTGTAGGGTTATTATACGGCTACTCAGAACCCCCACTCAAACCAGGGGTCAATTCATCATCAACTCCAAATTTCTCTAGGCCCCCAGATATTCCTCCAGGGCCAGCGGGTGCGGGGGAAAGGGATCAGCGAAATCCTGAGCAGGTCTCAACTGCTCTCTGGGATCCACCCTTGTCCAATCCTTGAAGTGAAGCTGATAGTTTCTTTCCAAATCGCCCTCTTGTCCCTCCCCATGTCCTCTATTCTGCTGCTGGTCCAGCCTGTCTCCTGTCCAGCTCACACTCGCAACCCAGCCCTCCCTCTTCCCCCCCAGCCAGTCTTCACAAAACCGGGAGATAATTTTTTTGATGTCTACCTTGCTGTGCACCTGATTCAGGTTTTCCTTAACTCTCTGCCATTGTGCCGTGATCTCATGCTGGAAAAGCAGTCGTATCTGCTCTGTGACTTCCCCCTCTTCCACCCTGGCCCCCTCCAATTCCAGAATGCATCTTCTCCACCATATAGCCCATAGGACAGTACGCCTGCCCAGAGAGTACATATTCGCTACAAAGGTGTTGTCATGAAACTGGGGGTAGTGTCCTAGCAGGATTGCCCTCCAGTCCCAAGGCCATGACGAACCTGGAACGATGTGCCGCGAGATCCTATCCCACCATCGCCATAATAAGACAACTGCAGGGCATTGTAGGAAAATGTGCTCAACCGTCTCGGGGCGCTTTTTTCCGGGGAAGTTTTGGTGGCAACCCCGGCACCAGGGGAGCGCCCTTCCTTGTTGTTCTAGCTGCGTATGATCAATCAGCCAGTCATTGGTCGGCAGGCATCGATGGGTAATTTGCCATTGAAGAGCGGAGATTTTTCCCGGCCTTTTCTGATATTCACTGAACCATTGGATAGGTTTTAGCGTTCTTCTGTCTACATTAAGATGGCGCTGCCATCTGTCCTCAACCACGTTTCGTAGCCTACGCTTGGGTCTGAGCATTCGGTAGACCGACTTCGTTTTCAGGGCAGCTAACAGTACCGCTCTTTCCTCCCCCCGTCCCCGCCTTCCCCTGCCTTTCCACGACCATCTCCATTCTTGGGGATCAAATGGGAGGTTCTCAATCGGGGTCATTGGGCGATACGCTCTCCAGCCTTTCCCCTCTTCTATTACCCTAATGCGATAGACTTCTGATTTTCTTTTCCAGATGAAAGGTTGTCTACTCCCTTGTAGCTGCCCTGTTTCTGCGACAGTGTAGCATTCAATCAGGACTTGTGCTTGGTCCACTTGGCCACCTTGTGATTCGTGACCAGGTAGCCCCACCCAATCATCCTCTTCCAACGTTGGACCTTTCTTAAGCGTGGTGTACCATTGGATGGGGAACCTTTCAATAAGTTCTTCCATTGTTGAATCTAACGAGTGGCAGTAGCGTAGGCATCTTTTCATTCTTGCTGCACTTTTCCATTCTCCGCTTGCCTCATCCCAGAGGTCCCCCACCCTCAGCACCCCATGTTTCACCCAAATTTTTCATGGGGAGTCTGAGTTGTTCCTCACTTGGCCGAGGGAGTCTGTGATTAATCTATTGCCAAACAACGGTTGCCTGATTATCTCCTCCCATCTGTCCGGTGCGGGGCGGTCGGGGGTTGGGAGTTTCCTCCACGTGCTCAGAAGACGTATCCAATGCTCGTTTGCCGGGTCGACGTTCTTGTATTTCCTAGGGAGTCTCCAGTATCTGTCCTCGAGCCATATCAGAGGTCCAGTTTCTGGTGGGGCCAAAGCCGCGATTTGCGTCAGTGTCAAGGGAACCTAGGGGGAGGAGGTCTCAAAAATGATATGTTGAATCCAGTGGAAGCTGAGGGCCTGAAACTACGTGGAAGGGTCCACTATTCCAAGCCCCCCTCCAACCTTGGGTTGAACGACTGATTCCCATGCCACACGACTGATAGCATGGGTGTTCCTACAATCCCCTCTCCATAGGAAGGCCGCCAGTTGTTGCTTGAGCGTCTTAAGCCCCCTTTTACTCATGGGCCATAGGATGGCTCTATACCACAGAGTGGCAAGCACAACATTATTGATGACAAGGGCGCGCAAAAAAATTGAAGTGTGCTTGTGGTTCCAATTCGCTAGCTTGGCCTGTGCCGGTCTAATCAGCCACTCATCATTTGCGATGGGTTTTTCTTTTGCTGTGATCGACGCTCCTATGACTCTAACCCCCCTGGAGCCCACATTTTTTTGCCCCCAATTGATGGTCATGTCTGAGACGTTGCCAAAGCGGTTCATGAGGGCCTGAATTTCTTCCATGTTTTGTGTGTTTGCCTCAACCATAATAGTGAGGTCGTCCGCAAACAGGGAGCAGATGGGTACTGCTTCTTCCGCGATATTGGTGATCCTGATCCGAGTTAGATCTTTGTTATGTCTTAAGTTAGCAGAGAGAGCCTCCGTGATGACCAAGAAGAGGTAGGGGGCAATGAGGTCTCCTTGCCTAATCGACCGCTGAAGCTCAAACGGAGGTGCCACCGATCCATGTACCTTTACACAAGTGGTGGCATTTTTGTATAGGATGCTTACCCATCGCCTGAAGGTCGGCCCAAAGTTCATTCTTTTCAAGCACTTATCCAGAAAAATCCAGTCTACGTGATCGTATGCCTTCTCGAAATCGATGAAGACTATTGCAACATTTGCCCGGTATTTTCGTGGTAGACAGACAATTTCATTTACCAACAGGACATTTTCTTGTATGTTCCTGCCGGTCATGAACCCTGTCCGAGCTGGATGGATTACGTCTGCCAGGATTTCCGCCATACGATTCGCCAAGGCTTTGGAGAGGATTTTGTAGACCACTGTGAGGAGAGTAATTGGTCTGTAGTTCCTAATGTTCATTTTATCCCCTTTTTTGTACAGAAGAGTCAGCACCCCTTTCCCCACTACTTCCCCCATTTCCCTATCCTCCCAAACCTTCTGGTAGAAATCCCACAGATTTGTGCTCAATTCTGACCACATTGTTTCCCAAAACTCTTTGGGGAAGCCATCAATGTTTGGTGTTTTCCTTCATCCTAAGAAGTGCTGCCCATATCTCATCCTTTGTCAGGGAACGCTCCAGGTGATCTCGTTGTGTTGGGGAGAGGTGCTTGTCCACGGGAGCTAGGAACTCTTCCAGATCTCTCGTCCATGTCTCCCCTCGCGGGGCCGGAAGTTGGGATGTATATAGTTGTTTGAAGAATCTTCGTGTGATTAGAGTGCAGTGTGCGGTATTCGTCGCTATGATTTCGTTCTCTCTATCCGGATCATACAATGCCTCAATTACCGTTCGCCTCGTGCGGGTTGTCGCCATGCTGAAGAAATGGGTATCCATTGTAGCTTCCTGAGTGAATTTAGACATTTTCCCTTGTATCCTGATGCCTTGCCACCTGTGCTGTGCATATTGGAGAAGTTTGACCTTCACTTCCTGGATGTGTGCGGTGAGAATGTGTGAATCTACCCGGTGTTCCAGGTTTAGCAGTTCCTTATGGATGGTAAATTCCTGTTGCTATCTCAGAGATGCTTTGGCTTTTGAGAGGTCTTTGCATTTTTTGGCTAAAAAAATCAGCCCATTGTTGAACCACGTGGAGTATGAGTCGAAGTGAGCTTTCTGCTGGCGCCAGAGTTGCCACTCATGCTGAATTATTTGTTTAAATTGTTGGTCTTTTAGACGTGAGGTGTTTAGCTTAAAAAAAACGGGTCCTTGACCGGTCTTTTCCTCATAGTGAGTATTATCCCACATGTTTTGTGATCTAGGCCAGGATGTGGGCTGTGTGGGAGGATGGCAGCCCATTGAAGGGCGCCTTCTAAGTCATTTGAGAGTAGTATGAGGTCAATCGCGATTTGGACAGCCTAGTCGGATCGTTGTCCCTTACACAGGAGAAGGTCCGGTCCGCGGGGTGCAAGCGGCGGAAGGTGTCGAAGACCGCGAGGTTTTCACACAGATCAGCAATCATTTGCTCGCCTTCCTCTACTGCAAAAGTGGGGGACCCCTAAGGGTTCCATCTGTCGTGCCTTCTCTCTGGGGCAGCATTGAAATCCCCCGCAATGATCAATGGGACGCCATCCGGTACGCGTGCCCCTAAGTTGCCTAAAAAGGATCTTCTCTCACCAACCGTGTTAGGGGAATAGATGCATAAGATGCATAGCAGTTATAGATCCAGCATCCCCAGTACTGACACCCACCATCCTTCTTCCTCGTCCGCCACCCAATGGACCATCTCAAATCTGGAGTCGGGGGGTATCCAAATCGCTACCCCCGCTGATCCGGGTCTGGGGGCATGGGCCGTTACCGCCAAATTGGGCCAGACCATCTTGTGAGCTCTGTTATGTTCTGGTTTATCCTGCAGGTGGGTCTCCTGCATGCGTATCACATCTGGCCATCGTCTCCCTCCTACCCCCCTAAGTTGATCCCAAATGGCCTGACATTTTTATGGATTGTTTGGTTGCCAGGCCGTTTACGTTGATAGAACGGAGATCTAAGTCTGTCGTTCTGACACATTGTTTCCAGGCCGGATTTCTCCAGTATAGTGTTTCCAAGTCAGTCATCTGTGCTGGATGGGAGGTTTTATTCACAGGGTGTGCAATTGTTTGATGTCCCATGTATCTAGAAGCAGGACTTTCTTCAGCAGGATTCTACACAGACATTTGCACACGTCGTCTTCAGACCAGTAGTCACTGGTTTTAACCTTTGTACACTGTAGATCAAGCAGTGCATTGTGACTAAACCAACGCAGATTGGCGGTTTATTTGGTTCGAACAGGAAGTATAGGTCATTCCTTGCCATCTGCAGGTCGCTACCCGCAAATCTCATTGCTGCCCTCGCCCCGGGTGCGTAGTGTCTGGGCACAAAGGCTTGCATTTGGTTTGTGAAGACTGTCCCTTTCCTTCAGATCTGTAATCTGCGCCGGGAAGTCCCACCCTTGCAGTGTCACCCCGCCATGCTACCCCATCGGGGAGAGCCCAATCTCCCATTCCCATCTGTTTTTCTCATAGGGATTACTACTACGGCGTCCGTAATGGTGAGGGGCAGCTCGAAGAGACCCCGTTCCACAAGTTGTCGCAGCTTGAGGCACCTTGAGGTCATCCCTTCCTCTCCGTCCTCCCCTTGTGTAGCAGCCTGTGTACCATCTGCAGGGGCGGGGGGTGTCGTGAGTGCTCTTGATCTGGGGCGGGTGGAGGGCGAAATCGGCTACGGGCGATGGCCAGGATTCTCTCGAAGCTCTCTGCCCATGTCAAATGGGCTGGGGGGGCGTTTGTCAGCGCAGCTCTGAGTGTCGGGCTGTTACGTAAGAGTGTGACCAGTCCCACGTAGGACGCGTCCCAGTATTCGTCCCTTCCCATCACGCCCTCCTTAGCGGACTCGGAACGTAGATGTTTGATAATCCATTCCGTGTATCTGGATCTTCTGATCCAGGTCCATTTCCTGGGGGGGGGGCGTCTGGGTCCGTTTGGCTGTCCACCATTTCAACTTCTGGAGGAGGGGAGGATGTATCTATGTCCATTGGCCGGGCCCCGAAGGCGTCGGAGAAAAAATCCGACGCTTGATGTTTGTGTTCTACCTGCGAATTCTGTGCGTGCTGCGGTTGTTTCTCCTCCAGATTGTGCTGCCCTGCCCGTTGCTGTGCTGGCTCTGCCCGTGGCTGTGCTGGCTGTGCTGGCCGTGCTGGTGGGATGTATGCGCCCTGTGGATTAGCTCTAGTTGTGCCTGTTCTGTCTGGCGTGCAGATTGCTGTTCCTGGGGAGGCGGTGCGTGGTGTGTCTGTTCCTTAGACCCTCTCATCTGTGGCCTGTTTTCCTCCTTTCGAGTCTCTGTGTGGTCCCCCCCCCCCCCCCCCTTCCCACCAGAGGGTGGAACTTTATCACAGGTCGTAGAGGCTCCCTGGTTTTCTCCTTGGTTTTCCAGCATTACGATCTCCTGACTCTTCTGACTCTTCTGGCCCTCCTCCTGCTCAAGTTTCTCTCCATCTCCTCCATCCCCGCCGTGTAACTGACCGGATTCTCTCATCAGCGGAGCAAACCTGTTGGCCCCCGATTCTTTTTCTGTTCTAGGCTTTACCTCTATTAATTTTTTTTTCCCTTGCTTATTCCCCCTGGCTTTTTCCCAAGATTCCCCCTTTTCTGTCATCGCGGGCATCAACCGGGTTGACTGTTGCAGGTGGGATTCCAAGGTTTTGTCATTTCTGGCGGTCTGGTGTCCTGTCGTGGTTCGCCCTGCCCGTCCCATGTCCAGCCCACTACCCCCCCCTGTCCTGATTCATCGATGTAGACCCAACCTTCATGGTGTGGGTCAACTGTCTGCCACCGAGTGTCTGCAAAAGGGTCTTTTTGTAAGCACCCTGTGGGTTTGGCTGCTCGAGAGGGGTGACGGGCACACGCCGTATCTGTGTACAAATGCCCACAGGCCTGGCATTTGAAACACCAGGGCCATAGTTTGTGGGCGGTATGGATGCAGTACATCTTCCCACCTATGCAGTATGGGATTATGTCATCGATGGTAAAGATCTGACCCTCAGCTAGTCTTATGGCCAGCATGAGATAGTCATCTCTTCGTGGAACGTGCGGTGGGAGAGGGTCGATAAAGTTGACCATGTCGAATTTCTCTGCAAAATCTTGTATGAACGCGGCCTGGATTTCTATCGGAATGTGCCTAAATTCTACCCAGAAGTATTCCCTTATCAGTTGTTCCCTCCGCTCCTCCGGTCGCTGTTGTTTCGAGCAAGTACTCGGCAACGGAAAGATACAGCGGCACAAACGATGGGGAGCAAGGCCTGGCCCAAAGTGGTAGGGGAAAAGAGCACCACGACACTAGGATATTCAATCGAATGAAGAGGGGTCGTGGCGCAGGGCTTTCCTGGATGCAATTGCAGTTAGATGCATCCAGAAAGGTCGGGGTGGGAGTATGGCAACTTTTTTGTAATTGTGCGCCAATTGCAGCCAGATAAAGTACAGCCCGGAAGGCGCATGGATTCTGGGGCCCTAACTCGACAGCTTTCTCGTCGTGCTGGCTCTTCGTGTCTGCCAAGAAAGAAAAAGTTGTTAGGCGGTTTCCCCAAGTTTCGGGCATTGCTGTGTTAGTTGCCTTGTGCTGGCTCTTAGCGTCTGCTGCCAAAGACAAAGTCGTCAGGCGGTTCCCCCATGCTTCGAGCATTGCTACGTCAGTCGCATTGTGCTGGCTCTTCGTGTCTGCCGCCAAAGACAAAGTTATGCATGCCCGATTTGACATCCCTCCCAGGGAAAGAAAAAGAAGTGTCCCGGTCTCATGGATCTTAGCTGCCATTTCGGTTAGATAGCTTCTATCGCAGCAAAAACTGCACGGTTTCCCGTGCTTTTTTTTTTTTTTTGTTTCCCCTGATCCCCCGGTTGCCCTGGAAAGCACCCGACGGCTGCTGCTGGAACTGGCTGTGCGCAGTGCGCTTCTTTGCTGGTGCCCTGCGTCCCCTGCCCCCCTCATGCTCCCCGCCGCATGTGTGGCAGGCATCCGCTTGTTTATCACTATAGTATTACGGGGAACCCCATAGCAGCCTCCAATGAGGGAACATGCAGGGCTGCACCTGACTTGCAGGTGGGCGATACCGGCTAGGGGTCAGCCTCCATCAGGGTCGAGCTGCTTCGATGGGCCAGTCGCTGTGCCTCCCGTTCGGTCCCCTCCCCCTACGAACATCAGCAGTCACTGCTCAACGCCGCTTGGGGGGGCCAATGAGCTATCTCTAGGTGGCAGGCGCCAAGCTTGGCCAGGAAGATATATGAGGCCAATGAGGATTGAGCCCAAGACCCCCCGAATGCCATTTGCATGCCTTACCAACTGAGCCAGGTCTCTGGACCAATGATGATATCTTAAGGCTGGCCCTAAATATGGATCGAAGGTAAGATGGTGCTGTACGGTGTTAACCTTGAATGGGAAGAACTTTCGTGGTCTTTGTCGTCCCCTTTGAGGGAGTACCAGTACCGGGACGAGATCATCTGCCAATAAAGTTTGCAAGGGCACTAATCGATGATTGAGTGGGTTGCCGAGGTCCTCATATCCAGTGTCACAAAGCCAAGTAGAGATAGTGACCTTTTTTTTTTTTTGGGACAAATACTCCAGTCTATTTGTGGGGAGCAGCACGTGCTGGGAACAGGGCCCAGCGTCCCATATAGCATTACACAAGTCATTTGAGATACCGGGGCCATTACCCGACTTCGGCTGAGAATCAATCTGAGAACTATTGAAGAAATTCAAAAAAGTTCAAGAGAATTAAACATTTAGAAAAAATTGGGTAATTGTTGGCCTATTGCTAAGCTACTGAATGCTCAGAACCCCAGGACTCCTTAACAAAACCCTCTAAAATTCTCCAACACTATCTTATTCCCTGCCGAGCTCCCCCAGGCCTCATGCCCCTACCCTGCTAGGTTACAGGGCAACACGACTCACCCCAGCTCTGGCCAGCGTCGTCCCGACAACAACCCTTGGTTTTCCCTTAGAATGCCCGCCCCAAGGCATCCCCAGATCTCTCTACCAGGCCTCACGCTCCTGCTATCAACAGGTTACAGCGCAACCCCCCCAGCACCGGCCAGCGTCGTTCTGGCATCGGAAAACCGCAGATCCATGAATATGATTGCATTAAAAAAGCCAAAATTGAGTTGTAAGAAGTACCCAGAATCCTAAAGCATTTTCAAGAGCATTCAAACAAACAATCCACCCTCATTCCTCCAACCCCCTACTCTTCTTCATCCTCCGACAAGCCGACCCCCTCCACCACATAGTTCGTGGGATGAGAACAACAGCCGCACCCACACAATGGACACCTTCCTCAAATATTCCTCATCTCACGACGAGCCGACCTCCTCCACCCATAGTTCACAAGACGAGGAGTAGCAGAAATCAGGTGAACTCACCAATCCTTGCCCTTACTTAATAAGTGCAGCACTACACTTCTTCAGAAACCATCAGAAAACATCCTCCCTCTTCCCTTCAACCCCCTACTCTTCATCATCTTCCCCATGCTAATCTTCTCTGTATCGTTCCAATTTTAACGGATATCCCGAAGAACTCCCTTTTCAGAGTTTCAACTTTGAAGTTTTAAGATAATAATAATAATAAAAAAAGAAGGGTACAAGAGAGAAAGGGTAAGAGAAGTATCAGTGGGCCTAGCTTAGTTGGTACACCCACCAACTGTTGAGATGCAGACCTGAGTTCAGATCCAGAAATCAAAAAGAAAAGGAACGAAAGGGTAAGGGAATCAGAATGGAACGCAGGCTACCCCACCTTATCTCAGCAGTTCCATTTTATGTTGTTTATACGACGTGCCACACTTTCGCCGGCCTGTTTTTGTGACCAGAGAACCCTTCTCAGCAACCGCGCTGAGTGGACCCGTGCCAAGTGTGCTGCTCCTGCTAAAGCTGTTGCCACTGGGAAGCGGAGCCGTGGGATCGGACAGCTTCTGGAGCTCTGCATTGTTGGAGTTATCGGCATGACTTTCAATGGGAACGGTTTCCTGCTTTGCCGTTGATCTTGACAGGATCTCGTTCGCTTGCTCTGTGCATTTGCATGGCAATGATGACGGCACACAGTTCTCGGAGCACAAGGTAATGCAGTTGCTGCTCCTGGATGCTCCTGCGGTCGTTCTCGAGGAGGCAACACCGAAATCGAATGTATACATGGAGAATGGATTCGCATGTTCCCTAGCCGTTGTGGTGTCTTTCTGCAATGAGTTCTGATCGACTTCGCGTGTGCATCTTTTCTGTACATGACCTGAATCGCTGCCCCTGTTAGAAGATCGACTACTACCATCCTTTCCCCCTTCTGCTGCACGTTGACGGCTGGCAAGCCGCATGTTTTGCTCTTGCTGCCGGCTGCATGGCTTGAGCTTCATGAGGGGCAGACGGCCTGCCGGCTTCTCTGCTTGTGCCAGGTCGGGCGATACCTTGATAAACAAGGCCGAGTCCCGGAGGACTTCTTCTTGCCGATTCGTCGAACCCAGACCACCCTCACAAGGAGACAGATTCCTTCCTTCCCTCCGGTCATCTTCTCGTATGCATCGTTCATGCACATCACCAGAATCACTGACCATGGTAGAAGATCGGCCACCACCATCCTTCTGCCCTTCTGCTGCAGCTTGGCGGCAGGCAAGCCGCATGTTTTGCTCTTGCTGCTGGCTGCATGGCTTGAGCTTCATCAGGGGTAGATGACCTGCCAGGTTCTCTGCCTGTGCCGGGTTGGGTGATACCTTGAGAAACAAGGCTGAGTCCTGCACGACTTGTACTTCTTGCCTATTCGCCGAACCAGGACCACCCTCACAAGGAGACAAATTCCTTCCTTCCCTCTCTTTCCCTGTAGATGTACACGTTATCCCCGTCTTCGTCTGCTGCCATCCGGTGGATGCACCTGGCTCAGAAACGGGAAAACTAAGCAAACATCTAGCTGGATTCTCCATCTCTGCCGGGTCGTGGGAGGTCTTTACAACCAAGGTTGAGTCTCGTACAGATCGCTTCTGATTGATTCCGAACGGACCACCCTCCAATGGAGGAGGAAGTCGACCACCCTCGTTCTCTTCTGCTGTGATGGAGGTTTCTTTACCTGCAGTGTCTGTGCATTTCTGTTGGTATTTGTTCCGTGCCTTGATCATGCGAAGGGAGAGCGACATACGTGTTGCAGGTCTCTCGGTATGAGCAGGGTTGGGTAGCGTGCATGAAACCGAGGCCGAGTTTTGTTGAACGCATTGCTTCTGCTCATTTGGAAACAGACCACTCCTAACAACCGAACATCGGCTATCTCCAGTCTCTTCTCCGGCAAGAGCGGTTCCCGTACCACTTCGCATGCCTGGTCCCATACCTCTTTTCCCGGCGGGCCCGTGTGTGCCTTCCCATGGCTTAGGCTTGCAAAGGGGCAGTGATGAAAAGGTTGCAGGTGCCTCCGTCTGTGCTGGGTCTGGCACATTATCAAGCCCTGCAGCCGAAGACTTGTCTTGCAATTCATGAGAGCTGGTGCTCTGGAGGCAAAGGCTATTGCTTCCTCTCCTGTTGGTGGTCCTGCTACTGCTATCGCTCCTCCTCGTACTGTAACTTGTGTCATGTCTTGTACTCCTATTGCTCCTACTGCTATTGATTGTGCTGCAATAGCCGCTGCTGCTGCAGCTGCTATTACTCGTGTTGGTATTGCTGCTGCTGTTCCTGGTGCTATCCCTGACGTGAGTCCAGCCGAGTGGCGCATCACTGGCTGTAGAACCCCTTTCCTGATGGTCGCAAGGGTCCTTTGTCCTTTTCGTTTTTGTATCAGCAGTCACAGAAGAGATGGAAATTTCATGGGCTGGATTACCTGACCCACTGCGCACAGAAAGAGGAGGAGGAGGTGACGACACCCTTCTCATGGTGCTGCTCGTGCCAAAGAATTCATCCTGACTACAAGTAACAAGCGATTCGATGACTTCCAGAAATGGAGCTCGCCTGCCATTTGACCCACCATCTACCATTTGGTCTGCTTCAGATTGAATGCCTAATGTTGTTTCCTGCCCGTCTTTCAGTATACTATCTTTTCCAACATGAAGATCGGCGTCGACACCAGTCTGTCCACCACCTTCAACATTGCAAGTGATAGCCTCAACTGCCCTGCTAATCAACACACTTATTGAAGACCCACCGCTTGTCGATGTGTCTCTGTCATCATCATCATCATCAATATCAATGACAAGTGTAGGCAACCTATTAGGCTCATCCCCTTCTCTGCAAATCTTCTCGAATCTTTGATTCGCAGATTTACTTGGGAATGGCCTCTGTCCCTTCTCAATGGTGTTAACTGTTAAAACATGTTCCGGTCTTCGACCACATTCTGCCATTGAAGCACATTGTGTCCCTGGAGTGTCAGCTACTCCTGATATACTCAGTTCCACATGTTCTCCCCTCCGTTCCTGGACCACATTCTGTTCGCGGAGCACATTCTGTTCCTGGGCCTCATTCTTTTCCTGGACCACAGTCTGTTCCTGGAGCACATTCTGTTCCTGGAGCACATTCCTTTCATGGACCACATTCTGTTCCTGGACCACATTCTGTTCGCGGAGCACATTCTGTTCCTGGGCCTCATTCTTTTCCTGGACCACAGTCTGTTCCTGGACCACATTCTGTTCCTGGAGCACATTCCTTTCATGGACCACATTCCTGTCTCTTATACACATCTAGATGTGTATAAGAGACAGTTCTGTTCCTGGGCCTCATTCTTTTCCTGGACCACAGTCTGTTCCTGGACCACATTCTGTTCATGGAGCACATTCCTTTCGTGGACCACAGTCTGTTCCTGGAGCGTCTTCTGTTCCTGGAGCACATTGTGCGCTAGAATGCTTTCTGCCTGCCCGAGATTGTTGTGGCCATTTACTTCCCCCCTGTCCTCCTTTCCATCACTTGCAGAAGTCTGTTCCTGGACCACATTCTGTTCCTGGCGCACATTCTGTTCCTGGAGCACATTCTGCACTAGAATGCATTCTTCCCGCCTGAGAGCGTTGTGGCCATTTACTTCCACCCTGTCCTCCTTTCCATCGCTTGGACTAGTCTGTTCCCGGAACACATTCTGTTCCTGGAGCACATTCTGTGCCTGGATGCTTTCGTCCTGCCCAAGATTGCTGTGGCCATTTACTTCCCGCCTGTCCTCCCTTGCATCGTTTGCACAAGTCTGTTCCTGGACCACATTCTGTTCCCAGAGCGGATTCTGTTCCTGGGGCACATTCTCTGCAAGAATGCTTTCTTCCTGTCCGAGATTGCTGTGGCAATTTGCTTCCTGCCTGTCCTCCTTTGCCTCACTTGCACACGTTTCTCCACCTGCACAGCTTTCAGCAGGTGCCAGTGGACGCATTCCACACTCATGTCGGTGGAAGTACTTTGAGCTGACTATGGGCCTCTGCAGCAAATCCTCATTGCCATTAGAAATTCGGTTTGTCGTTCCCCCGGAGCCGCTCTCCTCTCCAGACATGTCTTTTTGCCTTATCTCTACTGGTTTGCTATTTTTTCGAGTGCTGATAGTACTCCCTTCCACGCCATGCTCCCTCTCATTGGTGGGATCAGGCTCCCGACCCCCACCGCATTTGGGCGAACGCCGTTGGAGCAATGAATAGGCTCGATCCTGTGAGCGCCTTGAGCCAACCACTGTTATCATTTGTAGATCATCATCTGAGGTTTCGTCATCGGAAATGCAGTTTACAACCACAGAGCAACTGTTGTTCCGGCCAGGTCCCCGTCCAGATCTGGCCTCCAACTTCTTTTCATCTCTTCCAGCCGATACTCTGGATCTGCTTCCAGGATCCACACTGTTACGTCCAATCTGCCCGGATTTGGCACCAGTCCTCTTCACATCACTTCCACTGTTGTCTCGTTCCAAGCTCAGTCCAGATTCAGGATGAGTCTTGGCCTGGTTCTTTCTCCGTTCAGATGCTGGAACCGAATGTGACTCCTGCATGGGTCCAGATCCGGTTCCGGCATGCGTTCCGGTTTCCCCTGCATCGTGTCCAAGGCCCGATTCTAGCATGGATCCAGATCCGGTTCCAGTCTGGATCCGAGTCCTGTTGTGATGCAAGACCGGAACCAGATCTAGCTCTGGTCTGGATCCAGATGCAGTTCCGCTGTGATTTGCCTTGCTCCCAAGATCGGTTTCAAACCCAGATCCAGATGTGATTCCAGTCTGGATCGCGTTCCTGTTGTGATGCAAGACCGGAACCAGATCTGGTGCTGGCCCGGATGCGTATGCAGGTCCAGTTTGATCTGCCTTGCTCTCAAGATCGGGTTCAAACCCTGATCCAGATCTGGTTCCAGTCTGGATCCCGGTCCTGTTGCGATGCAACACCAGAACCAGATCTGGCTCTGGTCTGGATCCGGTTCCAGTTCCAGTTTGATTTGACTTGCTCCCAAGAGTGGCTTCAAACCCGGATCCAGGTCTGGTCCCAGTGTGGATTCCGATTCTGTTCTCCTCCGACACTGGAACCAGATGTGGCCCCGGTCTGGACCTGCATGCAGTTCCTGTATGGTTTGCCTTGTATCCAAGCTGTGGCTCTAATCTGGCTCCAGATTTGGCTCCAGTCTGGATCCCAATCGCATCCTTTCCCAAGTCTGGAGTCGGATCTGGGTCTCGACTGGATCTGGATGCGCTTCCGACTCTCTTCATGCTGTTTCCCAGCGCCAAGGTGGATGTTCTCCGAAACACTTCCAGTTTGGATCCACATCTTGTCTTTTGCTTTGCACCTCTTCCAGCGGGACCGGCTCTTCTTCCAATTCCTGTCAAGTCATCATCTGAGCTTTCGTCATCGGAAACGAACATTCTAGCTTCCGGAAAACAATTTTTCTGAGAACACGGCCGCCCCCGTCCAGATCCTGGTGCACTTTTCTTCTGAGCTTTGCTTCCGACTGCCCTGGAACGGGACTCTGGTTTCTTCTCGACTCTCCCAAATGGTCCAGAGCCAGATGTGATTGTCGTCTTCTTGGCATCTTCATCCACACTTTTGTCAATCGAAGTTTTCGCTCCAGATGGACCTGAACGAGATCCTCCGCAATCCTGCCCACCACACTCTGGCCCTGCTCTAGGTCCACTTCCACTTCGGGTTGCCTCATTGCCAAAGGTTCCAGTTTTCTTCAAATCGTCACTCTTGACCCGTCTGAACTGGTCAGTGATAGCTACGGCTTCGACATCACCGGTCCCGAAATGAAATTGCACAACAGCAGCCGTGAAGCACTCCGATGGGTCAGGTGGCCTTGATGCCTCTGCTGCTTCATAGAGGCCTGCCTGACTAGCAGAAGTCGCCGTCTTTGCTGTGTCATTGCTTTCGGCATCAACGTCAAAAGTGCCCGTTCCCTGTTCTTCGCGAGTGGAGCCAATGCGATCATGTGTTTGCTGATTGGCTGAAAATTTCTGACTCTCAAAGGGAACCGAGAAGGCCGCTGATCCTCCTCCACTTTCGGGAACAAAGACGGGCACGGATCCTCCGTCACATTCTCCCCTCCCTCTCCCATGACTCTCTTCTTCCTTCCCTTCAACAGGGTTACGGCGGTACCATGAACTGTATGCACTGCCAGCGATATCTACTGCAAGAAGATCGTCATCCAATTCATCCAGGGAGTGGGCAGTACCTGGGACATCTCCAATCTGATCATTCTTGGAGCCCTGTTTCAGAACACAAACAAACATCACAGCAAGTCAAGCAAATAGTTCTTTTTTTTTTACCGCCAGTGCATTGCCCAGACAAACTTGAGAATCCAAACCAATCCAATCTGAAAGTTTCGGAGGTTCGGGGCTGCCGGACCAGAATGACTAGCGGCATCAGCCAAAAGAAAAGAAAAACACTGCGCTGGCATTTCGGCAAAGCTTTGAATGAAGTGGGAATTCGCCTCAGCAAAAAGAGGCTCGGGATGTAATGGTGGTTTAATTCCTCTCCAGCTCCATTATCACATTGCTTCTTCATTTCCTAATCTCTTCATCTCTCTCCTGTATGTACACTACCAGGGAACACCTGCCAACCTGTTGCTCTCCCTAACACATGGGGGTAGGCTTGCACCATAGTGTTGGTGCAAGAGCGAGGCTGTACGGCCAGCCCCTCATCATGGTGATATGGGGATGAATGGGAAGGCGTCGCTGGCGGTGGAACACCGACCGTGCTAATGACCACAACCCCCTATCACCCCCACAAGGCAGCACTTCTTCCCCTATTTCCTTGTCTCCCATTTCCCTTTCCTCCCCATTTCCTCATTCCATAATTGTGGTGTCACCCTCCCCCTATTTCTTCCCCATCAAGCTGACTGCTCCTTCCCACTATCTTCCCCCAAGTCGTTGCCTCACATCCTCCTCCTCTGCCATCTTTCTCACTCCTCCCCCCCCTACTCCTCTCCCACCATCGCCTTCTCAATCTCACATTACTTCTCCCAACCTCCTCTGTCACCTTCCATGCTTCTTACCCCCCCCCCTCCCCCATTCAACCCTTATCTTCGGTTGGGGATTGCGGGATTTGAACCTGCAACCTGCCCACTTATTTTCTGTCTTTCAAGTTTCTGTTATTTTTGTTCTAGGATCTGAACCTGGGACAAAACAAATTCAGTACAGTTGTTTTGCTTTCTTTTGTCTTACTGTTCTGAAGAGTAGGAGTTTTGAACCCCGGACCTGCGTGTACAGTCTCTGTTTGCCCAACATAGTGGTATGATCTTTTGGTAGACAGACACTGTAGGCCTAGGGAAGTAGCTGCTCCTAAAAAATGACGAGTTGGGGCAAAACCCTCATTCAGAACTCACTTGTCATGTTTTTGCTGCTTGGTGAGACTATAGAGGCACTACTTCCAGCACTGAGCGAGAGAGAGAGAGTAGTATTCAACAATTCAATCTTAACTGGCTGGGAGGAACTGAAGGAGGCAGATTGGGGGAAGTGAAATGGCCGGGAAAGGAGGAGCAGGAGGAATCTCTAAAACGAGACTACCACCTAATTTTCAAAGACTGGTTTTCACTTCCTCCAGGAATCACTCTCAGATCCCCGGATTGCTTTCTTGATCCCTTCCCCCCTCTGAGTTGGCACTGGTTGATATTCAGTGGTATGCATTGGGTGATAGGTAAAATGTTGTGTTGAGACAAGGATAGTTCAAGTTAAGTATGCCTAGGATTCATTTCTGCGTTGCAATACAAGGGGTTCAATGACAAATACAGAAGTATCTGCTTGAATAGAGCTTTGTTGAAGAAGATAGGAGGTTGTACTGCTAGTTCAATCAAGGTTATCTGGCGGCCAGATTTTGGCTGAAGAGGTGGTCCTCCTTTTGACATTCTTTTTGATCTAAGATTATAATTCATTTGTATCAGGGACGCTGGACCCAGTTTCCAGCAGGTGCAGCTCCCCACCAATAGAATGGAGCATGTAGCCGGGCTGCTAGTGATGGCTGCTCTTATCACCATCACTAGCAACCCGAGGACATTTAAAAAGAAAAAAAAAAAAAAAAAAGAGAGAG
>BFEA01000766.1:198039-208041 GCA_003427395.1 Chara braunii
CAGACCTACCTACCACTGGCGGTTCTACAGGTCGCAGGTTCAACTCTTCGAGTTGACGCTGGTATTGTACACAGGTAAGTTGGGAAACTAGGGATCGAGCCCTGGGATCTACCTCAGCTACCACAAATTGGTGAATACCGTTTCAGGTTAGAGTATATGGGGGGTATAGAGGTGATATAAGGGGTATTCAGGGGGGTAATAAGGGTGTTGGGGGCGGTTTGAGGGTGTTGGGGGGGTGTATGGGGGTATTGGGAGCCGCTATGGTTGTGTTGGTGGTGTTATTAGGGGTTCTGGACCCCAAAAAATAAACACAATTTTTTTATTTTTTTTTTGCGGGGTGCCGACGACCCCCGACCGGTAGGTGCCGACCAGCCGATCGGTCGGCGGGTCGGCAGCCGACCAGTCAAGGGCCGCCGACCGTCGGGGGGTCCAACACTGCCAAACAGGCAAACAAAAATAAATAAACTCAAAAGCATTATGAAACCCTATTCGGAGTAGCTTTTGGAGTTCGCCGAATTTCCTTATAAAACCCTATTCGGAGTAGCTTTGAGCGATGGTTGACGGAAGGCCCAAAATTTGGGTCTTTTCATCGCATCACCACAAGTGAAAGGATTCATGCTGCAGACACCCAGCCCCGGTCCCAGGGTGCCGACAAGTCCCAAGTCCCAGGGTCGTCCAGTAGGGTAGGCCGTAGGGTCTTGAGACCGAAACATCATAGGTTGGTAGGTGTCGGTACCGAAGCGTCGTAGGTCGGTAGGAGTCCGTCTGATACCCAACAACAAAAGTCCAGAAGCGTCCAGTCCAGTCCGACAGTCCCAAGTCCAATTTTGCAGCATGTCCCAGGAAAGTCCGGAAACTACCGGACCGACAAAATGTTTGCAACAGACAGGCCGCGAACGACCAGTACCGGTACGAGAGAGGGTTAATGGAAGGCCCAAAATTCGGGGGTTTTCATCGCATCACCACAAGTGAAAGGATTCACGCTGCAGACACCCAGTCCCGGTCCCAGGGTCCCAACAAATCCCAAGTCCCAGGGCTGTCCAGTAGGGAGGCCGAAGAAGAAGGGGCACAGCAAGGGGCAAGAGGAGTACGTACCTGCAATCGAGGAGCTTCATAGGGAACGTTCAAGAAGTGAAGTGCTTCTTTGCCCTGGCCCTGTCGTTTCATGCAATTTGAATGTTGTCGTGAATGGAACCTTCCTATGTACTTTCCTGGTGACCTCTGCTGCAATTAGGTTTCTGTTGACGTCAGTTGATAGCACTTGGTCTCTTTGGTCTAGGGTACTGACCAACGTGCGACCGAAGACTCTATTGGATGCAGTGAGGAGTTGTAGAGGGCAGTAGGGTTCGCCAGCTGTATAATGCACAGGCAAAGCAGGGTTGAGACAACAGGTCCACCAGTTGAGGATGCCAGGGAGATCCCCCAAGGACCAGTAATGATCGGCTGGCTAGTCCCTGGTGGTAGTTATACCCGAAAACCGCTGCAAGCAGTGAGGAACCACTGTGAGTCTTGAGAGTGATCCTTCATATCGGTGGGCACGACGTCCTGTTTGCGTCGTTAAATAATTCCTCAGGTATGTGCTGGCTGACCTTAAACTGTCGGTTGCCCATCGGATGTTAGGAGTAGTGACAGACATAGGAGGGGAATTAGTTTGTCAGACCCTGATTTAGGTTAAGATTAGTATAAGTGTCGAGGACTGCTAAGTGTTGAGGTGTAGGTCTAAGTGATGAGGAGGCGGAGTCAACTTACCTGTGCTGACCCTCGCCATGGATGACTACCCGATGTTTGGCTTCTTGGCCCTGTCCTCTATATGGCCCCCCCTCCGTTTCCTTTTTCCACTGGGATTCGCCCGGACTTTTTGCATGCATGTCGTGAGTCGGTCCGGAGCGTCCACCCCACCGTACACCACCAAACAACAGGCCGAAATGATAGGAGGCTGGCAAAGGAGGAGGAGGAAAAAAAGGAGGAGAAAAAGAAGAAGAAAGAGGAGGAGAAAGAGAATGGAATTGGAGGAGAAGTTAAAAATTCTACAAAAAGTTGAAAAACAGAAACAGTAGGTCGAAGTAGTAGTAGAAGAAGAAGATGAAGAAGAAGAAGAAGGAGAAGAAGAGGTGAGGCTGGATGACCCCAGGAACAGGGTGGAAGGAGAAATGTGTACCGAAAGGGGAGAGCCCACTCAACTGCATTTCCACCCAGTTGACACCCAAACGTGGATGGAGAAGTTTGGGTTCAGGAAGGATGAGTGGGCAGAAGAGTCATAGGCTGAGAGGGCAGAGCTGACACCGAAATCGAAGGCAGCAGAAGACGAGCTGCTGATGCAAAAGAGAGAATATGAACTGCGTCAGCGGCTCCTAATAAAGAAGAGGGCGGAGCTGGACGAGAAGAGGACACTGAAAGCCGAAGGGGAGGAGATTGAACGCCAGCTCAAGGAACAGAAGGGCCGTGAGGGTGAATGGAAAGACGGTCGTGCCCTTGTGGTCAACGCCTTGTTACATACTAACCAGGAACTCACCGCTATAAATAAGTCTATTGCCCGACTCAAACAACACAGTCACGAGTTCAAAGGCATTTGGAAAAACTACCTAAGTGCCGCTGCCCACCAGATAGATGGGCGCGTCGCGGGATATGCACAACAACTGGAAGGAATATTCACCTCGAGGTTAGTAGACACCATCGCCACAATGAAGTCAGAAAGTGGTGGTGGAGGTGGAGATGGGGGAGATGATGGCGACGGACGCCCGAAGAAGGAGGGGGACAGAAAGGTAGATCCCAACCAGCCGGAAGGGGGAGAAAGAAAAGAAAAGATGAAGGTTAAGCTTCCCTAGACGTACAAGGGGAGGAGGGAAGAGAACTTTTAACATTGGGAGGGACATATGGGCACATACCTGTACGCATAGTTGATTGCATATTGGGACTGTTTCTTGATGGCGAGCTCATGCCTTGGTGGGGATGCCGCCAATTTCACCATTTCCCTAATGAAGGAGCCTCAAGGAGGCAAGTTGTTTGTCAATGGTGGAATACTCTAAGCGCACTCGCATAGAGGATTTCTTTAAGTCCCTGAAGGAGAGGTTCGAAGATAAGAACCTGGCCCGACGCACTGAGCACTTAATCCTCAATATAGCTGATCGAAAATGGAGGAGTGTCGCTGCATTGAAAGCCACCATGGACGGGTTATTGCAATGTCCCGAGCATGGTCTAACCCCCACTCAGATTTTGAATAACTTTGCGAGGGCGATGCCTGATCCCCTGAGGACCACCCTGTACCCCCGTGCGAAAGAGGGCGGCATGAGTTACGAGAAATTTAGTAAGATCGTCGTAGATCAGGCTGGTTTCTTGATGGAAGCCAATTACTGTCATTATTAGGAGGACCTGGAAAAAGGAAGTCGATGGAAGAATAAAACTTAGCAGGCAGCATAGAAGGGAAGGACAATCTTCTAGTCACGTTCGAGGGGGGGGGAGTCGAAGCACTACCCTACAAAAACATGGATTACGGACTGGAAGAGCCTAGCAGCAACCAAGTAGCCCAACAAGGGGGCTATCCCGTTGCTGCAGCCCACGGGGGAGGGCGACAAGGAGGAAGAGGAGGCCCAGGAAGAGGTGGAGGCAGAGGACGCGACACCCAGGGGAATAGTAGCGAAGGTAGCTATTAGGTGGGAGGTAGGGGTAACGGTTCCCCGGAAGGTGGACGCGATTCTCCCTCCACAAGAGGAAGAGGTAGAGGGCGCAGACCATGACCAACTCATCCAGGGATTGCTGAAGGCGAGCCTTGGAAAGAGATGGGCATCGAGAAAACCGTGTCGAAACAAAGGCTTAACGCCAACCAATGCCTGAAATGTAGTGATCCTAACTACAATCTGTTTTTGCACTGAATACCGCCACCCAAAAGGGAGCAGCCAATAGGAGTCGCAGTTGCTCCTGCTGGGCCTTCAAACACAGCCAAGCATATAGAAGCGCACGCTGAATAGGCACCCTCCTATTTGAAGGCCCTCATGGCAGAGACAGATGTAGGCCCCCACCCAATTAGTTGTCCAGAGACAGCTTGTGCTAGGGTCTCTTTGGGTGGTTCCCTCGCAGGCATCGGTGATGAGCTGATCACTCGTCGCCAAGCTTGGGCTGAAATGAAGAAGAAGAGTGAAGGGCAACTTATTATAGGAGATATAGAGATTAGTACAATGAGTAGGCGCGTTAGTTGATAATGGGTCAACGCGTAGTTACATTAGCCGAAGGGGATTGTAGAAGATGCACCTCGACATGAAGGTGTTGAAGTTGAAAGAGTCGGCCGTGAGCAGGATGGCAGACAATCGCGAAATGAGAGTAGAAGAGTACGTCGAAGGGGTAAAGGCATACTTCCAATAGGAGGGGGGCAACAACGTAGAGAAAGTTTTGCACTCCCTAACCCTCTTAGTGGAGGACAGCCTTGATTCTAGGGATGGATTGGGGAGAGGCAGCAATGGCGGATGCGAAGATGGGCGAGCACGAGTGCTGGCTGCCCAGCCCTGAAGGTGGCAAGAAGAAAATGTGGCTCGTTCACGAGTCCGGAGTAAAGTCCAGTCTGTCCCTTTGCTGCATGAGTGCCCCTTCATTTGCCAGGCACGTGGTCAAAGCCGATTTGGTTAACCAGGTCTTGTAGCATATGTTCGGCCGGTGAGTGAGAGCAAAAAGGAAGAGGAGAAGACGCTGCCCGCAGTCGAGAAGTTGTTGAAAGAATTCGCTAACGTGGGAGAGACCCCGACGGGAGTTGTGGAGAGAGAAATCAAGCACCAGATAGAGATAGAGCCCGGTAGCAAGACTTCCAAGGAACTCGACGAGCTGCGCAAGCAGCTTGATGAACTGATAGAGAAGGGGTGGATTAAGCCTCGCTCCTCGCCGTATGGTGTAACGGTCCTATTTGTGCCTAAGAAGGAACGCGAACTGCGCATGTGCATTGACTGCAAGGGTTTAAACGCGATTACGGTGAAGAACGCCGAGCCATTGCCCAAGATAGATGATCTACTGGACAGGGTGCAGGGATGCAAGTACTTTTCCAAGATTGACTTGAAATCGGGTTACCATCAGATAGAGGTACAGCCCAAAGACCAGCACAAGACGACTTTTAGAACCCGTTACGGCCACTATGAGTTTGTCGTTATGCCGTTTGGTCTGACGATGCCCCTGCTACCGTCCAAAGATGCATGAATGATCTCTTTCGTGAATTGCAGACAAGTTTATAGTCGTTTACTGAGATGATATCTTGATTTTTGGCAAGATGCTAGAAGAGCACCAGCAGCATCTGCGTTTAATTTTAGGCAAGCTGCGCACCGCGAAATTCAAGCTGAACCCGAAAAAGTGTGAATGGGCAAAGCGTCAAGTGTTGTACTAAGGCCACGTGTTAGATGGAGATGGAGTCAGACGGGAAGACATAAAATTAGCAGCAATCAAGGATTGGCCACCGCACACCTTGACCGAACTGTGGTCGTTCCTAGGCTTAGCCAATTACTATCAAAAGTTTTTACGGAACTTCACCACGATAGCTGCACCATTATGCAAACTGCTGAGGAAAGAAACAGTTTGGAATTTGGACAAAGATTGTACCTCAGCCTTCAAGAAATTGAAAAAGTCGCAGATTGAGTACCAGGTCCTGAAAGTTGCACATCCATCACTCCCATTCATTGTCACAACTGACGCGAGCCAATACGGAATTGACGTTGTACTCCAACAGAACGACGGAGAGGGCTATAGGCCAATCGAGTTCATGTCTTGTAGGTTGCCTAGTGAGAAGGTCGATGGGTCGAGGTATGAGCGTGCGCTGTGTTCGCCTTAAGGGAAGCATTAAACCACTAGTGACACTATCTCCTAGGAAGGCACTTAAAGTCGATTTGTGAGGTGTCGTTTGCACCCTCCTAATCATTTCCCTGTAAACAGGGTCGTCGGCATACGCAGCCTTGATCTGCTGCTACAGTTCATTGCTTGGATCTAGATAAGTCACAATTGCACCAAAGAAATCTGCACGTCTACTGAACGCATCAGCGACGACGTTGTATTTGCCCTTGACTGGTTTCAATTCGAAGTCAAAGTGATCTATCTCCCCAGCCCACCTAGTCAACTTAGGGGTCATCGGGGCTTGGGTTTTCAACCAGCGTAGGGTCTCACATGTTTGACAGACTCCGAATTGCGAGACTCTCAAAAGCTTGATCTCGGGGGAATGCCACGACACCGAGGGCCATTTCGATTGGAGAAAGACTTACGTTAATCTCCTACGGTCCTATACCTGGGTCGCCATGAAGCACGATTGCATTGCCTATATCCAGGGCAGTCAAGTGTGTCAGCAGAACAAAAGTTCCACACAAGCCCATTTGGCCTGTTGAGGCCACTATCTGTCCCGTCCGGACCCGGTGACTCCGTGTCTATTGACTTTACGGACATGAAGGTTAGAAGTAGAAACGAAAGAAGTCAAGTGATGGTCATAGTAGATAGATTCAGTAAATTTGCTGTTTGTATTCCGCTGCCCGCCGAGGCGAAGACAAATTTAGTAATTAGAGAATTCTTCAATCATTTGGTCAAGGATTACGGGCACCCATTGACGATTGCTAGCGATAGAGAAAATAGATTCACGGGCGAGCACTGGCAACAGTTGATGAAAGTAAATGGGTCGAAGTTGACCATGTCATCCGGCAGACACCCAGTTACATTTGCATGTTCTGCATTCGTCCATCCTTTGATCGGCATGTCCCTATTCCAGCTTGAGCATGGATTGCCAGCTCACTCGCCTGCTGATGACCTCATCCCTAGTCAGGTTGAGACACATCTTCCTGGACCAGTCGCTTTTCAGAATAGAATTGATGACCCGATTCTGGTTTCTGGAAGCCCAAGATAAGAATCTGATGACAAAGGCACATGTTCATACGCAGCAGCAATCCTATGAGATCCGATTGCCCTGTCCATTTCGTCAGGGAACTTTATTTAGGTCTCATCTAAGGGTTCAGTGTGGAGCAGAACAGCTGCAAGAAGCTTCCCCCCAAGCCGTTCGGTGATCACCCTGATGTTCCACCACACCTGCACATCCACCTGGCTTTACCGGCAAAGATTGAGCAGGAAGACACAAAGACATAGCTCACTTGTTCACATGTGAGTCGAACACGCCTCCGGTCGGACCTGGACACTCACTATTAGTGAGGGGATTTGAGTGGGAGAGCTGAAAAGGACTGCGTTCCGGATTAAGGGTGGTTCAGAGTCTCGTGGCCATTCACATCTACTGAGTGGATTAAGGGTGGGGCACAGGTCGGCAACGAGAGGAAGGCCACGAGAGGCACCTTTCTTTCATGTTTTTCTCCCCCCCACCCCCCCCCCCCCCCTTCTGTGTGTGTGTGTGTGTGTGTGTGTGTGTGTGTGTGTGTGTGTGCATGTAAATGTGTCTCATCCTTGGACAGAAGCCATGTCAATCTTCTCTGTATTGTTCTAATTTTAGCGGATGTCCCAAAGGACAAGAGCTATTCACCCCTTTTTTCTTTTCCACAAAGCAGAACCTTACGGTTCTGGCTCCATGTCCACTCTGGGGAGCGGCAGTCCGGTTCCTATTCCACCGGCAAGTCAATAGGGACAGTCCGGTTCTCCCCAGACTTGCCGGTGGAATAGGAACCGGACTGCCACTCCCCATTCAGATTGTACTCACCCACCGCTCCATTATGTTTGGGAGGCCGGAGTGGACGGCATTGCAGTTTTATTTTGAAGTGCTCTAGACTCCATTACATCTGGAGAGAGAAAGAAGAAAGTCCATCTCTCAAACACTTCTGAATCACAAGAGCTGAAGATAAAGTCCAAAAAGCACCCTGAGGTTCGATTATATGAGCCTTGTAATCTCACTATGTGCTGGAACACCTCGGAAGGTAAGAAGTACGAGGTCCTTCTTCGCTTAGATTTCAAAGCGAATGATCCCCATACATTGGGACATGTCGGTTATCAGCAGGAAAACGAAGTACGGCTGCTCGCCCCAGCCAGCGACCGCCAAGCTGTTTGGGATCCTCAGAGACTTTACGCGAGAATGCTCTCGATCAAACAAAAGAGCGCTCTTGTGCCTTCGGCCTTTCATACTTAGGGGGCGATTTGGGCGATTCAGTATGCAGTGGTTTAAACGCCCATGGTACAAAAGGTAATAGGATGCTGAGAAATTGAGAATCATTTACCTCAACCCCCTCTTTGTGCAATTTTTGTTTCTTTGTTGAGCACTTCTGTAGCTTTCGGCATTCGTCAACCTGATTTCGAAACCTCCGTCCAATTTCGTTTTTCTCAGTTATTCGACGCCGAGCCTGCGCTCCTGTTACCTCAGCATGGCACAACACGCACAATGTTCGCAAATTCTCCAGCGCACACTCACCTGTGAAAATCCATCCCCAAACCATCCCCGAACCATCCCCAAACCATCCCCAAGCCATTCCCAAACCATCCCCAAACAGTCCTCAAACATCAGTCATATACGTAGCATCAGGGCCCAGGCCGGTCTTCTTTCTCTCCCGTCAACCCTTTTTCCAGAGGCAGGTGGACGTGGGATATGGGCAGGGAACGGATGATGACATTTGCAGGTCTTCCTGCACCCAATAACCAGGTGATTGCTTTAGTCCTCTGACTCCTATCTGAACCACCTATCATGCGGCTCTCCAACTCAACTTACTTCAGATTAGTATAGATACTATAGAATCTATAGATAGATATCAAGATGACAAAGTTAATGAGAACCAAGCACCAGTACATGCCAGCTTTTGGCCGCGGGCCCCTTTCAGAGGCTGCCCGCCGCCGATTCATTTTATCTAGGGCGCTCGGCCTCCTAAATTTTCGGAGAGGTTCAAAACACATTCTCCAGTTGCCTTGGACCATGCACTGGTGGTTTAAACCGCCAGTATCAGGGACTCTGTTTTGTCGAACTGGAATTTTCGGCTGCAGAACGAATCGAACGTGTAGCTGCCAGACCGGAAAATATGAAGCTTGGCCTGTTTGTATATGACCGTGTTCTTCGTAGAGGGCCCGCTGCACTGGTGGTTTGATTCACGAGTGTGAAGCACCCTTCAGCAGACCTTTGACAGTTTTCTCACCTCAATTGAAACCTATGAAATACGTATACTGGCAGCCTGCTGGCATCATGAATGGATTTGGTCGGGCACAGGCAGGCCCATATATCCAAAGCGCACCCGCTGGCCGTGTGTTAAACGGCGGACCTTGCTTGCCTACTGGTGGTTAAATAAACAAAATAGTAAAATACACTTGTTGAGAGGATGTAACCATATACCAACTGACCAATATTCAGTTGGTACATCCCCAAACTGTTGAGATAGAGACCTGAGTTTGAACTCCACAAGAAGCAGATGAGTAAAATACTACAGTTCAGGAAGGGGAGGGGGAAGCTGAATCACGGATGATGCACAGTCAGGGGATACTCACACGAGCCCTTTCTTAAATGTATCTGACCGGCATTTCGGTCAAACTAGGGTGCATCTAACCGCAATCATGTCCAAGGAGCAGTCGGAAAAGTCCTAGTGTGAGTACGCTCTCAGTCTTTAAGACGCTTGGTGTATTCCAGTGTCTTTCAAATTTGAACTTTGAAGTTCAATCACTTTCCTTTTTTTTTTCCTAATTTTTAAAAATTTAACCTAGGCTGTTTTCCCAGGCGCCCGGTCACTCAACTTCTGCCCGGGTACACGCCCGGGTGCCCGGCCAGGCATGACCCCCGGGCAGGGTTCCGGGCAGCCCCAGCGCCAAAAAAAAAAAAAAAAAAAAACCTCAAAAAATTCCCCCAAAAAAAAGTGTTGTGTAGGATTGAAATGCAAACCACTTTTGGCTGAGGGTCACATTATAATTCCTCACCGAATCGGAGATAAAAAAAAAAATAACAGAATCACACAAAGGCACCCCCCTTTAGACCCCTTTAGCCCCTTTAAAACCAATTTATACCCCCCTCCCCCCCCCTTGACAGCCAACTCGCAAAAAACGAAATGAGCCCGGGTTTGGAGTCCTCTGGGAGAGTGCAGAAAACCC
>BFEA01000766.1:213168-223249 GCA_003427395.1 Chara braunii
TCTCTCTCTCTCTCTCTCTCTCTCTCTCTCTCTCTCTCACACACACACACACACACACACACACACACACACACACACACACACACACACAACGAGCGAAGTTGTCCCTCTCTCCCTTTCTCTCACCTTCTCTCTCTCCCGTGAGCAAACCGTAGCACAGCCGATACCACACCACAAGCGAAACCGTAGCACAGCCGACCCGCGTAAAGCGAGTGGTGCATGAACCGAATGAGCCGCAAACCGGGCACCCAAGCCAAATCACCGGGCCAACGGCCCGATAACACAGTTCTATCGCGCCGTTCACCCCCCGCCCCGGCACCGTGCCTCGAAAAACGACCACATGCATCACAAAAAACGCAAAGCGCCGCCATGCAGGCCCACAGCGCCCGCCTCCCAAAACTATTGGGCCGCGATCCCGCGGCGCCTTTCGCCACCGCCGTCAGTCCCATTCGGCCCGTCGCCCTCGGCAGTCCCGCTCGGCCCGTCGCCCTCCAAATGCATTTTCGCTGGGCCCAGCACGGGGCGTCATGCTGGGCCCTTTGTAGTCTTTAAGAGTATAGGGATTATGCGCTGGGATCGCCCGGGACCCTGCCCGGGCCCTGCCCGGTCCGGGCCGCCTGGGAGGGTACCCGGGCGACCTTCCCCCAGCCGGGCCGCCCGGGGACTAACACAGCTTTGTAACTAAGCTATGCTTGCAGGGGTCCCCTGTATAGGCTTAGGAGTAGTAGTAGGTAGATAGTGAAAGGTGAAAGGTGAAATTGAGAGAAGAATATAGCTTAGTTTTCAATTTTGAGGTTCAAACACCATTAGGCTGGTGCACATTGCCAAAAAAAAAAAAAAAAAAAACAACAACAACTAATTTTATAGGGCTTATGCAGATTGCAACGACCCGGGGAAGGCTAGCCCTACCATCTTCGCCCGAAGGACACGTGGTCATTATAGGTCTATTTCGGGCACAACTTACATCTAGATAAAGCTATATAATGACCGGGCGTTCTATTAAGAGGTGATGACAGTAGTGAGGAACCCTGCAGACGGCCAAGTGCATCATCATATAGCATGATGAGCGCAGAGGCCCAAACACACATCGTAGAAGAGCTGGCCGTCAGTTTCAATAACTTGAGTGGGCTATCTCTGTCCTTGCTCCTGTTCCCTGGCAAGCAAGCCAGATTCTTGCACCCCTCCCCTCCCCCTCCTTTCCCCCCACTCCTCTCTCTCTCACTGGCATCCACAGCCGCAGCCCCTTTCATCCCACAGAAAAGAAAGAATGCAGTCCTATCAAGAGGCCATACAGGTCCTTCGGGACATTCGTTAAAATTGGATTTGATTAACATGGTCCCTGCACGAGGATGACACGTATAAATCCAGAAACGATCCAAAAAAAAAAAAAAAAAAAAAAGAGGCCCTGCATTCACCACTGCCTGGGTCTGGCAGGGCAGTTGAGGAAGTTGAGAGAGTCCGCCAGGACGCGAATATTGGTGACCCCCTCCCGGACAACATACAGGTCAGTATAGGTGTATTTGGAGTATCTTTCAGTCTAAATACAGCAATAATGACCGGACTTTGTACACAGGTGAAGAAGGTGGTACATCCTTCCTGATAACAGGAAGAAATCAATGCTGCTGTCTCAGGATTTGATCCCTTCACCATAACGAGGGGAACCGTTGAGTGTGTACGGGATGTAAGGGAAACCAGACCAGTTTTCCAGTCTTTTTTCGGTTTTAAGTTTTAAGTTTTAAGTTTTAAGTTTTAAATTTTAACTTCATTTATTTATTTACTAGTCTTTTGAAAGAAATGCATCTCTGCAGGCCCCACTAGGGGCATACTCACACTAGTGCTTTCCTAAATGTATCTAACCGCAATTACGCTCCGACCTGGATGAATCTGACAGCAATTCCGTCCAGAAATAGGAAAGAAAAGTCCTAGTGTGAGTATGCCCTAAGTTGTTTTCGAAACTGTTTGGCACTTTGTGAACATCATCCTGCAGAATAGTAAGATGAAACTAAGATCACATTGCCGGTTCATAGGGCCTCGCTCCACTGCGCAGCATTCTAGACATATCTGGAGCTGATAAATGTCCTGACATGTTCAAAATGTTGCATTAGCCTGAATGCATCTGGTCCAAAATTCAGTCCAGGTACGTTCTAAGTTTTAACCATTGAACAGTGGAGCCAGGCCAATACATTGCACCGTCCACGACTAATAGATTGCAGTCCAGATTTGCTGACATTGGATTGGGAGGTTGCGATGTGCCAGTGTGCCAAGCTGGCTGGTAACAGAAGCAATCATTCCCTTCCTTCCACATTTGGCAGTATCTGGTCCAGATGCATTCCAGATACATGACAGAGCAGCCAATCATTACAAGGCCGCACACGAATGAATGTGGCTGTGTTTGCGGGAAAGTCCTTCTGTGAGTATCAGTATAGTAGTATACCCTTTGTGCTCATGTGCAGATGTTTTGGATGAGATATGCACCAGCACCACCCTCAGTAGAAACAGAGAATCTGGTCTTACTTATCCAGATTCAGAGAATCTGGTCTCCTTGACACGGAATCAGAGAATCTGGTCCGACTTACCCAGATTCTTTGATCGCTCGATCTCCGTTAATCAACGGTCAGAATTTTCGCGCTATCTCTTTTGTTTAGTCCAGATACAGCGATAATTACCGGGCGTTCTATTCGGGTGAAGGCGGTAGCAAGAAGGATTGACTTAAATGCCTGAACGTGGAGCGAGGCCATTTAATGCAGACGGGATCAAGTGCCTGAATGCAGACAGAGATGCAGAAAGTCAGATCAATCGGTACTCTCTGCACCTTTCTTCACAGACACGTCCAGATTCAGGCATTAAATCCACTCCCCTTTGCTAGTAGTGGGACCTCGTCCCAGGACTCGAACTCATGTCTGTATATCAACATTTGTTTATTATTTTATTTTTAAACAAAACCAACCATCCCAGATTCAGTCACTAAATCCAATCCCCTTTGCTAGTAGAGGGACCTCGTCCCAGGACTCAAACTCATGTCTGTATATCAATGTAATGACCCGCCAAAAACACAGACTGAGAACACTGCTGATTTCTGGGATTTTCCGCTGGAATGAATGCCTTGCTGAGATTCCCGCATTCTGCTGTGGTTTCCATGTCTGTGTGTGTGTGCGTGCCTGCTGGTTTGCATGCCTGTCTGAGTGCTTGTCGGCTGAGTATGTGTGTGACCCGCAAGGGTACTTGTTGGTTGAAAGGCCCCGCAGGGCCGGTACTTACCTGTGGCCGTGACTTTGAGGGTTGCAGCGGGGAAAACACTCGAGTAGCGGGGTTAGGCCCGCGACACTTAGAGCAGCGGGGAAAAACACTCAAGTAGCAGGTAGGCCGGTACCACTCAAGTAGTGGTAGAAGTGTCGGGTACTGGAGGCCGAGCAGAAGAAGACAAAAAGTTGGCATTTTTAGAGGCCCAGTAGCGGTAGGTTAGAGTTAGGCCGGTACCAGTCCAAGTAGCCCGGGTCTAGGGCCTGTCCGGACGATAGCAGAGCCTGCAATGATGTTTCCCTCCGAAAGGGAGGAGGTACCGGTTGCTGGGAGACCGCTCGGCCTAGGAAGTCACCGCCCAAGAGGCCAGGAGGCCGCTATATCTTCCGGAGGACCAAGTAGCTCCTCCTCATTTGCGGTATGCAAGGATTGGCGACATGCTGCTGAGCGAAGCGCTGGACTGGTACAGCGCTGCCTGGAGGTGAAGGGCAGCTGGGCGCTCAGCCTGGCTATGGCGAGCAGCCCAGCCTGAGGAGGAAGAAGGGGGCGAAGGAGGAGAGTGGCGAGGCACCTACCTGGCTATGGTGGACACCATCTTCATCACCTTGTTGGGCGCTGCATCTGGAAGGCCCCAGTTGTGGTAGTGTCGCACCAAGGAAGCTCGAGGCAGAGTCAGGTATGGCGGCTTAGTCAGCAGCGGCATAGCTGCTTTGGATTGTCCTTTGGACAGAAGTGCAATGCCATAGCTGCTTTGGGTTGTCCTTTGGACAGGAGGGCAGGGCCGTCAAAAGTCCACCATAGCCTAGACATGTGAGAGGAGGAAGGAGGGAAGCCATAGCTATGGTGGACTTGTTGTTGTTGTTGTTGTCGTTCAGTCAGCAGTAAGAGGGAACTTCGGATATTGATTCTGGTTCATCCACTCATTGTTATTATTATTATTGGGAAGAAGAATAAGATTGGAGGGGTTAAGGAGGAGGAGGAAGGTGGAGAGAGAAGGGGGGATTTGTGATTGGTCTTATTGTTATTATTATTATTGGGAAGAAGAATAAGATTGGAGAGGTTAAGGAGGAGGAGGAAGGTGGAGAGAGAAGGGGGGATTTGTGATTGGTCTTGCTGGTGTACATCTTCTTCTTCTTCTTCTTCTTCTTCTTCTTCTTCTTCTTCTTCTTCTTCTTCTTCTTTCCCTCTTCTCTGGTCCCTATCTCTTTGCAAGTGCTTTCATTTCTTTCGCAATTGGGTGGCATTGTCTTTCATTGAGAATTTGCACTTTGGGAATGACCAGGATCGAAAAAATCAACATTTTTTTATGATTTTATTTTTAAACAAAACCAACCATTCCATTATATGCCGGATCCAGTTGGGCTGGGCGAGGCACTCCCGGCGAAGAGGTACACAACCCTGAAGGGAGCAGAGGCTGCTTTTTTGCTAGCTTTGAAATTGAACTGAGACTGGGACACTTTCCAGACTCCTACTTTGATGCTGCGTTGATAACATTTTTAAAGTTCAAACAAGTTTGGAGGATTATGGGATGACAAGGTGTTTGTGAATGATAATTAGAGGGGGTAGACTAGGTTGTGGCAGTAGGTAGGATACTCCTTGCTTTCTTCTTCACTTCTATTTCTTTGTTTTCTTCCTTTCTCATCTTCCTCTTGCTGCCTTCATCTTCAAATCTCATATCTTTCCCGTCTGGTGACTTGGCTCTGATCATGTCCATCATTCCTTGTATCTGGTCTGGATTTTGCGGCATATGAGGAAGATCTTTGCAGTGAGGATGTGGTCCAGTGACGGGGGTTCTAGGAGGGTTGGAATTTCCAACTCTTGGGACTCTGTATTTAGTAATGTGGGTCATATCTTTTCCGTCTGGTGACTTGGCTCTGATCATGTCCATCATTCCTTGTATCTGGTCTGGATTTTGCGGCCTATGAGGAAGATCTTTGCAGTGGTGATGTGGTCTAGTGACGGGGGTTCTAGGAGGGTTGGAATTTCCAACTCTGCAGACTCTGTATTTAGTAATGTGGGTACTAGGAGGGTTGGGAATTCGAACTTTGGTGACTCGGTTCTGATTCTGTCTATTATTTTCTGTATCTGGTCTGGTTTCTTCGACACGTGAGGAGAATCATTACTTTTCTGTTCAGAGTCACTTATCTGGTCTAGTGACAAGGGTATTTGGAGTACTGAGAACCGGTTTCTGTCAGATGGGACTTGAACACTGGGCCTACTCTATAAGATTCTACCTTTACTCTTACCAGTCTAAGTCTGGATTCGACCCTGGGTCTCCTTTTTTAGGATTTCTACGCCTTTGGTTTCCTCATATCGTAAACTTGAAACTCTCGGACGTGAATTGGCAGTTTTCTAGCATAGTCTTTCTAGAAGGGTCTGATGCTAAGGATGACGAACTACTTAATCGCGGAGGATACACGGACTCAGCCTCCTCAACTTGCGACTGTACCAGACCCCTAATGAGAGCCGGCTGGCGACCGGCTGAAACACGGTGTAGGGTCGCGCCGTTACTGGCTTGCGCTTCTTAGGACAGACAGGGAATTGACGGCGGTCAAGGAACTGTCTGTTGTCATCTTTTGAAGTCAGTTTTCGATGGGTGGTGTATTAATCAAAAAAATTTTACCCGTTGGGATCATGTTCGGGAGAGCTACCGAGTCATCTTCATCTCATCTTTGCTCTGTGTTCCGTCTCTTCTCATACCTTCCTCTTGGGATCTAGGGTTGCCTGCTTGGAGAGATGTTCTGTTGTGGATGCATCTAGCACTTGCCCTGAATTGGTGTCGACATCAACCAAGCCCATCCCAACCGTGGCCAGAAAAGATCATCGTGGATGGTTCAACTTGCGAAAATCTAACAAAATCCACCAAAGGAGGTCTTTGAATCTCTAGTTGTACATCTATGATCTATCCGTTCTCACCTGCTTCCTAAAAACCCCATTATTCTAAGTCCATCTAAGTCTATCCTGGAACAAACCCATCCTTGTCCATTATGCCTCTCCCCATAAACCCATGGAAGTACTATGCGCGTACTATTCTTTTTTCTTTTCTTTTTTTCCAGCCACATGTGCAATGAGCCAAGTACTCGTCAAGTTCAACCTCGCATACATCAATGGACATTCACATGAGTTCACACATGAGAAGCCAAATCGAGATACAATCAACATTTGAAGATGTTGTCTCCGATGTTATTATCAATATACAAGAATGTTTGTCTCCAGCGGCTCTGCTGCACACAAACACAACGGATCTCAACCAGATAGTGGCTATGGCTTCTCCCCTCTTTTCTCTCTCTCTGACTTGACTCGCTCTGCCTCACTCTCTCTCTCTCGTCTCTCTCTCTCTCTACCCTGAATACACCCACTCAGGCAGCTTGCACCTTGGTGGCTATGGCCGCCGTCCTCCTGCTCTAAGGCTAGCCTAGCTATGGAGTATCTCACAGGCGTCCCCTCCTTCTTCAGGTGCACAGTGCCCAAGTTACCTTAACGCACAAGCAGCAGCAGCGCTTCCGCATCTCGCAACTGAACAAGCGATGAGCCTGTCTGCTGCAACTGAACAAGTGATGAGCCTGTCGGCCGCAAACATTTTGTCGGTCCGGTAGAGCTTCTGCATCTCACAACTGAACAAGTGATGAGCAGCTGCACTGTAGCAGCTAAATATAGGACTTGGCTTCGCTGGGCTTGGCTTGGCTTTGCCTGCTTCAGACCGGTACCGGTGGGCTGCAAACATTTTGTCGGTCCGGTAGCTTCCGGACTTTCCTGGGACATGCTGCAAACTTGGACTTGGGACTATTGGACTGGACTGGACGCTTCTGGACTTTTCTTGTTGGGTACCGGATGGACTCCTGCCGACCTACTACGCGTAGGTACCGACACTTACCAACCTACGACGCGTCGGTACCGACACCTACCGACCTACGACGCTCGGCCTCTAGACCCTACGGCCTACCCTACGGGATGGCCCTGGGACTTGGGACTTGTCGGGACCTTCGAACCAGAACTCGGTGTCTTCAGCGTGAATCCTTTCACTCCCGCCGGTCTAATTTCGAGGTCCTCCAAGAAAATCCCTATCTTTATCAATCATAGATGTTCATTCCTCTCCAAACACTCTCATAAAAGGAAACAGTGGTCTCCCTCGGCGGACTGGTCTTGGCGATAGTCTACAAGGGTCGACATCTTCATGTACTTCGGTTCTGCTGCTGACATCAACAGTTGCATTGTCAATACATAGGCTTGTAGTAGCTGCGTGATTGTAGTCTGGGCGCGTGAGGCCAAGTAGGAGAAGGGCTCTGGATACTTATGTTGGTGATGGCGAGAGTACGCTCTCATTGACACTCGGATTCAGTGTTTTGGTTCTCCATTGGTGTAATATCGGTGCAATTCTTCTTTCTGGACAGGTTCAGACTTTCTGGCTTTCAATCAGTGCTGGGCCGGCAACCGGCCGGTTGAGCTACCCCGGTCCAACCGGAGCCGGACCAGCCCAGGGGGGGTGAACCGGGAAACCGGTTTTGAAAAAAAAGTGCCCAAATATCTTTCTTTTCTTTTTTTTTCTCGGCAGATTCCGACTGCGCTCTTCAAGAGCTGTTGGAATCCGCAATAAACTTTTCAAGGTGCAATATTTTTCAGGGGGCTTCCAGAGGGGGGCAGGGGGTTATTATTGACATATTCAGACAACTATGGCTTCCATGGGGAGGAGTCAAGTAAGCCAGTTCACTTATCCGACCCCCGCGTGGCTGGAGCACTTCGTGGAGTCTGTCATTTGATATTGATACCCCACGAGCTGAACCAGACATGATGAGAGGACGTCCTTGCCAGAAGTTATAGCTCTTCCAGAGCATAACTCGACAGCAGAAGAGTTATGGTTCCTGCTTTCAGCTCGTGGAGGCAGAGCGTTTTCTGTTTGTTGGTTTCTAACTTTCTACATAAGGTGAGTTATCAGTCCGGAAGTGTCTTGCCTGGTAGTCTGTCCAGATACATGTAGTGTAGCAAGGTCCATTCGAGATAGATAGAGAGGAATATAGCTTGCACCTCGGACGGCTCTGACATCACGATTCCAAAATCTGAACCCATAACTTTTTCTACAGATGGCAGGGACGTTGCAGAAGGATATAATCTCAGCAGAGCCTCATCACAAGCATAGTGTTCCCCTCGTGGCTGAGGGTGAAAGAGCATCAGATGTTGCCAATCGTAACTGGTCCGTTGGACCACAAGATGACGAATTGGAGAAGGGGCCTACCCGACCGAAAATATGAAAAATGTGTGGCGGTTCTCCGCTGCTGATCTGTAATGAAACGGTTTTCACCTTTTTCAGTAGCAGATGCAGACCCAGGGCTCGATCCCTAGCCCTTACCCTACCGATGTACAGTATCTGTGTTGATCCAAGGCTTGAACCCACGACCTGTGTATTTGTAACAGTTAGTAGACAGTCGTAGGGTTCGTAGGTAGCGGGGGTTCGATCTGTAGATCTGTAGAATAGAAGTCTTAGTGAGTTCCAGAAGTCTTAGCAGTAGTCCTTCTAGACGGTCGAGCAAGTGGGCAAGTGGGCAAGTGGTGGACCAACTGCAGTACGTTCGCAGTACGATAGCGGTAGGATAGCAGTGAGTCCCCATTCAGTCAGCGGTAAGGTCCAGTCAGTCCCAGTCCAGTCCAGCAAGTACCACGAGGGACTGTGAGCACCATGGGCCGATGGAAAAGGGCAGACCAACGAGCTTCAGAAGTATAAATCAAGAGCGCCCAGTCATTCATTCATTCCTGCGCGAGCCATGCGGAAGCGCTGCCACAGCGACTTGTGCAAGGAGGTCTGCAGTGAGCCCGGAGCCGAAGTGGGCGAGAGAGAAGGAGCGTAGCATAGAGATAGGGTAGTTGCGGCCATAGCCGCCATAGCTGTAGTGAGTGTTCAGTGTGTGTGTGTGTGTGAGTGTCCAGAGAGACGTGTGTGGGATATCCAGGGTGATCCGGGGTATGCGAACAGAGAGTTGTTTGGGCGCTGAGTCGCCATAGCCATCGAAAGTGAACTTGTATCGGGACTGTGTTTTCGGCGACCATATCTCTGAGTTCTGTTTGGGCGCTTGTCGCCAGTTTGCTGTGCGCCTGTTTGCATACATGTAAAGTGTGAATGAAAGTGAGTCTGATTGCAGTAAAGATCAGCGGCAGATATCCTCTGCCCGTTTTTCTTAAGAAATGGGGTCCTGGCCGATCTTTGTCGCTGATCTGCGACGATCGGCCGCCAAGATTGGCCACTTTTTGGACTTGAAAAATCCGGGCCTACAGGACCCGGTTTCGAAATTGCGGGGCAGGGCCCACCCCCACGAGGCCTCGGGAACACATACGCGCCGGCAAAAAAAAAAAATCAGGCCCCAGCGAAAATGCGCTGGGGGCAACCGGGAGAGAACCGGCCCGGGCCACCGGCCGGTCCAACCGGGAGGACCGCGGATGGGGTAGGGGTCCCCGGTCCATCCGGGGACCAACCCTGCTTTCAATGTGATTTGCACTCTGGAATCTGTCATTTCGCTATTGCTCATTTTCCTTGCAATAATAATAATAATACAATGATATTAATAACAGTGGGGTAGGATCATCTTGGTTGCCTGGGTGGCACGGCCACGGCCCGGCAAAGGCCAGGGAGGGTCCTTGAGAGAAAAAGAGAAAGAAAATCCAAAAACTCCATTGATACACTTTACCAAATAAAAAATACAAAAAAATATATATGACGACAGGGTAACCGGCGTTCAGGACGGGTTGAACGCCCGAACCGAACGCCCGAACGTATGGGACCCCTTTGGGATGCGTTCGGCCGTTCGGGCCGAACGCGGACCCAAAAAAAAAAAAAAAAAAAAAAAAAAAAAAA
>BFEA01000766.1:237068-266455 GCA_003427395.1 Chara braunii
CTCTCTCTCTCTCTCCTCTTCTTCTCCTTCTTCTTCTTCTTCTTCTTCTTCTTCTTCTTCTTCTTCTTCTTCTTCTTCTTCTTCAGATTGGAGATTATCCAGTTGGACAGAGATCAGGGTTGGCTTTCGGTGATACGAGACTGTGGTACTTACCTGATTGGAGACTTGGAAATTGTTAAGGTTGATACTCGGCTGCATCACAGTTGGACACCGGTTACATCTGGACTCGGTTATCTCCGACGTTGGTGACCTTTGGTCCTCGACATTTTGATCTTGTTATATGACATTCTGGACTACCATTTTGGAGACCTACCGGACTCTATCTCGTGACCTATCGGTGTGATCTACCTCCTACCTCCTTCGTCTCTCCTCCTACCTTTCATCTGTGTATGTGTGTACGGGATCTGGGTATCGTCTATGCATAACCCAGACCCCACCATCTCATGATTGTATGTGTGTGGAGTGATGCCATGTAGGTCAGTTTATGTGAGTCAGTTCGTTATCAGACTTCCGCTGCTCATCCTATATTGGTTGATCTTTGGTTCTGCCCATACTCATTGAAGTATGTAACAGTAGACCTATGGCAACATTTCTCCTATTCAGGGTGGATTGCCAAAATTGCCACCTGTCAAAATATAATCTAACTCCTTTGACTAAGAAAATTTCGACAACGATTCCCGTAGGAAAAGTGCCTTCTCAAAATTTATACTAACTCAAATATGAAAACAAAGACAATCTCTAAATCTAGAAAGTCAAATTTTGTCTAACTTCCTGAATTAGGAAAAATTTGGGCGGCACTCCCTTTACAAAAGAAGACTTGTCAGATTTTTACTAAGTCAAATATGAACTTAGAGCAAAACCTGAGTTCAACTACGACAAAATTTAACTAACTCCTTAGATTTGTAAAAATTTCGACAACACTCCTTTTGGAAAAAAAAAAGTGCAAATCCAAGATTTATACAAAGTCAAGTTCAGAATCTTGAAAATGACTTTGACTTTGTCTAACTCCTAGAATTAGCAAAAATTTGGGCAGCACTCCCTTTAGAAAATGATACTTCCCAGATTTTTACTAAGTCATGTCTATAATTTAGACAAACTGAACTTTTGAAAGCCAAAATTTGACTCCTTGGTTTTGTAGAAATTTCGGCAACGCTTCCCATAGAGAAAGTAGCTTACCAAGATTTATACAAGACCAAGTATAATAAAAGATCCCAGAAAATGCAAAAATTGACCTAAGTAAAATAAACTTAGCTCAGAAAATGCAGGAATTGAAACTAACTCTTATTGCTCTAGCACGTGGCGAGCAGCTAAAGCAACTACCTATCAAACTGAGACTCAGACTAAGTAGTAGTCTCACTAATGCAAGCCAAACCACAAAAGGTAAATACTCTCACCAACCCCAACTCAACCTTGTCAAACAATAGTTCATAGTCTTTCAATGATTTATCCCTTTATACCCAGCTTACATAGGGCATAAAGTTGCGGCACAGAAGAGGGGCACGACGAGAGGCAGGCAAGGAGGGCAGCAAGCAAAGATGCAGATGAAGGCCGCAGAAAAAAAAAAAAAAAAAAAAACGGTAGCGAGGTTATTGGGAGGGAATTTCTAAAATCAAAATTGGAGGAAATTTGGAGAGAGGACCACCAGATCCGAAAAAACAAACATGGTTTCACGGAAGGGGCAAAATTAAAAAAGGCCAGGGTTTCACGAAAGTGGAAAAAAAAAAAAAGGCCAGGCTCAGGGTTCATGTCGGGATCCCACACTGCAACTGAACGTCGACTTTACACTCCTCCTCCTCCTCCTCTCCCGCCCCCTCCTCCTCCACTTTCTCACCTCTACCGTCTCTCCCGAAAGCGAAGTTCAATCAGTCGACGAAACATAAATGAAATTCAATGGATGACACATTGTAAAACCACCTTGGCGCCGGGGGGGAGGGGGAGGGGTCAGAGGAGGAGGAGATTGAAAAGGACAATGAGAGGAGAGGGGGTGGAAATTTATGATCAAGATAACGATGATGATGATCAGGCATAAGAGAGGAGGGGAAAGCGGAGAAGAGGAGGATGAAGGCAGGAATAGGCCGGAGCAAGGAGTAGCGGGAGTAGGAGCAGCGGGAGTGGCCAGGACGATGAGGAGACGGAGGCGAAGAGAGGAGCGGGAATGGCAAGAGGAGCAGGAGAGGGAGGAAGAGGACGATGAGGAGGACGAGGTGAGAAAGCGGATAAAGCGGAGGAAGTGGAGGAGGAGGAGGAGGAGGATGGAGGGAAGAGAAGATAGCAGCAATCAGCAGAGGGGGAGCGGGACGAGGAGGAGAGGGAGTGGTCGTGGCAATGTCGATCTGCGTGTGTGTGTGTGTGTGTAGGATGAGCAAAATCAGAATAAACGCGCGCGCGCGCGCGCGCGAGAGAGAGAGAACAGTCTCCAACCTCGGGGCTGGCCTCATGGTACTACCATCGATAGGATAAGCAAAATCGAATGAACTACCGCCACAACATGGAAATATACACTGCCAGAGTCGAACCTCTCACCACGAAAAAAAAAAAAAAAACAGCCGCGAACCGCTAGAACATGGAAATATACACTGTCGAAGTCGAACCTCTCACCACGAAAAAAAAAAAAAAAAGACAGCCGCGAACAAAAAAACTCAAAATCGAGTGAATCTTCCGCTAGAACATGGGAATGTACACTGCTAGACTCGTTTCTATCGTCACCCTCCACGAAAAGGCAAAAAAAGAATCCGAAGAATGGCCGGATTCAAACCTCTCAACACAAAACTAACAAAAAAAAAGACGGCCGCGAACAAAAAACCGCGTCGGGCCCATGGTGCGCCGGGCCCGCGCGGGAAAAAGGTATCAGCGGGACGCGTTACACGAGACCCGCTACTCCCTTTAAGAAGAGTATAGAAAACAGAAAGGGGTTGAGCCACCCAAACTTATGGAACATGCTCAAACCCCCTCGTTCAGAACCAAAAGAAATAGAGAAAACCCAAAATAAACAAGGCAACCAAGCCACCCAAACTTATGGGACATTGCCTGGTTCCTAAAAAGTCAAGCAACCTTCACAGTCAAAGCAACCAGACCACCCAATCTTATGGGAATTTGTCTGGTCCTTTAGGCAATCAAAAATAAACATAGCACTGGGCCCTCCAATCTTATGGAGACTCTCCCAACCTTGGGTTGACCCAGTCAAACACATTCAATAAAGCCTTTCTCCCATCCTTCCCCCAGATGCAATCCCACAATCTACTTTCAGTCAGACAAACAAAACTGAAATTGCAACTTGCACAATCATTCCTTTACTTGAGTCTGAATTGTCCCGAAAGTCGAACATAAAAATCAAAGTAGGGACGCATGCATATAACTGGTTTTATAAAGCGGAAGCAATGATTACCTCTCTGTTCCCTGCCTCTAGAACTTCTCCCGAGTTCCGGCAGAGCTCCCGCAATTGGTGGGCTGACTCCCCACAGAGTCTTGCTGCGGTCCTACGGGTTGCAATCCCGCCTACCGCCTTCCTCTCAGAACAGGATTAGACTTAAAGTAAAAAGGGCAAAAGTAGGGGTTTCAAACTCTCGAGATACAGGAGAGGGATTGACTCAACTCTCATGAGAGGGCCTTGATATCTTCATGCGTCTGAGGGCCCCGCAATGATGGCCAGAATACGCAACAGCTCGGTCAACCGAGGTCCAACTGTCAATTGTTGACTCCCTGGCAACTCTCCAATTCGCAGCAAAAACCCCACTCGCCGGCCAAATCGCTTCCTCAAGTGACACTTCCCCACGCCTGGCTAAGACCCTATAGCACAGTCTAGAGTGATTGCTTCTAAATAGAGTTCGCCCCTACCCTGTGCTCTATTCAAACTCCAGCACTACGGAGCGAGCACAACACATTCAACAATCGCACTGAACAACCAGCTTCGCAGCGAAGTTTGATGCAAACACAATAAGGTCCTAGCTCCTCATAGCAGTCCTGCACGTGCGACATACAGCAGTACACAGTGCAGTATGTAAAGCCCGACGCGTGCTTAGCAGCTCAACAAAGTGCACTGCAAGTGTACCATCCATACACAGCGAAGCACAATCTACTTTGTAACAGCTTGGCCTGCCAATAGCAAACAAAACAGGCTCTGAGTCCTTCGCATTACTTGGCGCTTAGTGCCTCGGCTATGACTACTCAGTTCGTAGCAGCCTACTCATTGACAATGCATCTTGCTGGCGTAAGTAGCAACAAACCAGAGGGTATAAAGATGTCGACATCGTAGACTATTCGTAGAGAACAAGTACGTGTCCGGACTGACCACGGTAGGCTGCTCTGTCTCTGACCTTGCGATCAGAGACGCGTTCCGACTTAGTAAGTACTCCCTTGGTCCTTCTCCCTCAGAACACACCTGGACTAACCCCCGCCCAAGTTCGTGTACCTCGTCCATGTACCTAAACTCGCGCAAAATGGAGCTTGAGGAACTCAACAGGCTTGTTTGCGAGAATAAAAATCGATCGCATGTGCAGAAATTGGAGTATGGCATCGAGAGGCCCGATCGTGAAGGTTAGTACAATAGCACACTGTAGGTGTACTTAGCCATAACGAGCCTGCTCGCTCTGCCACTCTACACAATCACTACTAATGCCAAAAGTAAATGGGGATGTGCCTCCTGTTGAGTCGTAGGTGTCAGGTATTCATATCGCTAGTACATGCATCCTCTTCCGCGTACGAAAAAAAGCCTGAATCTCTTGTCAGAACACAGAGAGATACATTTAAGATATTTCCGATCCTAAAGTTCCTTCCCCAACGCAACTCTCACCGCTTATAGCAGGAGGTTCTCCCATTATTCTCGAAATCAGAACTTACGAATAGGTTTCCCCGCCACCAAAAGCCCAGTTTAGCTTCTCCTCTCGCTCGATTTCGCCGAGAAACGAGCGAGATACTCAATCTTCATTTTCTACCATAGCTCCTTTCGAGAAGCTCCTCACACTCTTTCTTCTTACTAACTCAATTTCTACTACCTCGTCGAGCTGATTCTACCATTGCGATTGCCCAGGGTCAAAACCCCCGAATCGTCTCTCTTCCTACCCAAAACCACCCGCAATCGATCACGCTGCGTACTTTGTTCAATATGCCCCGTTTGTTTCTTCCACCATCTCTGTGCATGCATCCGACGCACTTTCCTATCTATGTTCATCCTCCCTTGCCCTTCCACTCTTTCTTCAGATACCTCTCTCCTTACTGTACCTCCTAATCTGTCTGAGCCCAGCGTCCCTATTCGATCACTTTATCTTGCCTATTTCCCTACGAAAAAATGTGCGAGCTCCATTCCTTCATTGCCTCGTTCCCACTAACTCCCACTTACCTCTTCCTACACTAATCCTTTCATTATTCTAACATTTCCAAGGTTTTCGCCCTGCCATTAAACCCCTACCTACTACTTTTCCCCGCCCGTTTTGATCAAGAAATGAGCCGGATATGGCTTTTCTCGTTTCCTCCCCATAGCCATACTCATCTTTGTTTTCGAATGCACCTGGTCGCGAGATTGCGCTAGGTTCGCCCTTTTCTTTAGTTGCCCGGTTTCCTCGTACCGGCTTCTATCCCGTCGATCTCCTTCGGGCCATCGCGGCGCCCTACAACAGCCGGCTCTCCGAGCGCATCGATCACATCAGCTGTTCAGCAGCTCCAACTCCCTCTCTGGGGCACTTTGGAGGAAAACAGCCACTTGCCAATTCGAAGAGAAGAGTTCTTCGCCCCTATACCCAAGACTGATCAACGATTTGCGTCAGTATAGCTGGGCTCTCCTCCTTAGCGCCCTCGGCTTCAATCAATGTGAACTGTGTGTTAGCCCCGACACCCCTGCGGGTGTCCAACACAGTCAGCAGACCAGCGGTCGCGGAAGCCAGACTTCAACGAGGAAGGCAATCCACGTCGTGGCCACTCCGACTTTTCAAATAGTGAGAGGGCACGGGGCCCCACCGCAACGCAAACGCATGGGACTGGGCGAAATGGGCCCGGTGCAAGTTTTATTGACAGCGGCAAATATTCTAATGAAAACATAAGCTCGACGTCGCGGAGGGTTCTAAATGGATTGCGGCCTATAGTGCGGTCCCCTACCAGCACTGCCTGCTACAGGCTCGTGGTATGGCTCCAGCCGGAGCAGGTTCCAATGCGGATTTTGGCGACAATCGCAGTTTTTCAAACAAGAACTTTGAAAGTCGGGGCGGTGAGGGTTCCATAGGCCAACTGAGCACTTGGCACGGCTGCACAACTCCTTACTGTACCTTGGGTCGCGGACTGCCTCCTCTGGCCCCGACGACATGCGCACGCAAGCCTTTTCTTGCGGCAGTTAGCGATTGGCGGACGACACCCTCGCCGAAGGTCCCCGCCTTTGAGGTTTCTTCGGGCTCGTGGCTAGTCACCCGCTGGCTCACAATGCACTCCTAATTTCCCCGGCCCAAACATTCTGAACACGCAAGAACCTGTAGGTCAACCAAAAGAGGCGAGTGCTCAAGGCCCTCGACCGTCGCGACGACCTCCAAATCCAGTGTCACGCCTGAATCAAGGAGCACCAGAGCAAAGTAACAATAATACAAAAAATAGTAAAAATGTTCAGAGACTTTTAATCGCCAGAATATGACGAACGAGGAAAAAGAAAACGTTGGCACCGTTTTGACGCTGCCGACGACAAAACCAAGGGGGATAGCCCCGCCAGGCCCTCAACCCCTCGGTCCCATCGCGCTATCCTAATATCCCACATCGTCGCCACTCGATCTCGATCCTTGAATCTCTTTGATGAAAGTCCGACACCGTAACCAATAGTGCTACGCCCAAGGCTAAGTTTAGTATTAACGAACACCTAAATAAACGAATATTGCGCGACGTGCAGATCTATTGAAACATTTCAAACCCTCATATCGGCTTATCAGCAGAACTCACGGTCGCCAACCTTCCACATCCACCGTGCGACTATACTGAACCATCCCGCCGTCGACGTCGTCCTTCGCACGTACTCACAAGTTACAGGCAAGCGCACCAATCAAGAAACAAAAAATCTTTTTAATCCTACTTTAATCAGAAATAAAATGTGGCCGGTAACTACACAGGCCCTTCAATCATCACCCAAAGAAGAGATCACGCGCGCCTTAAGACTGCGTGCTCACACACTCTCTACTCTAGTCAGCCATTCAGTCATCGTAAACCACAGACATTGTCGCAGCTTGCGCGGTATATTTGAACTTTTTAAACCGTACTTATTTTCTGTCACTTGCAAAAACCAAGGCGGATACCCTTGTAAGGGTATTCGCACCGACATCGGAACACACAACCGGTCATTGACATCAGCATTTTCAAACAGCAACCCATCACCCATACAATAATTTGGAACATTGTGTAGTGCATCCTTCACCTTCCTTATAAGCTCACTAGAGACTTTATCGCTCACATACGCCTCCTTAATCCGAGTACACTTTGAAGTGTCATCCTAATCGTGCCGCCAATTTCCCAATGCTTCCTTTAGCGTGAACACTTCCCTCCCGTAGGTTGAGGAAGCAACCGTCTCACAGGGCAACCTGCAGGACATGAATTCGAGGGGCCTATATCCTTCTCCATCGCTCTGCTGAAGTACAGCGCCGATATCATATTGACTCGCGTCCGTTGTAACAATAAAGGGTAGTGATAGATCAGCTATCTTCAAGGCCGAAAGCTCTATCAAACAACTCCTTTTTTTTTTTTTTTTTTTTTTTTAAACAGGTCCTTATGACCCTGGCTCCATTTCCATTCTGGGGAGCATCAGTCTGGTTACTATTCCACCGACAAGTCGGGAAATAATACAACATAGCACACCCACACGCTTCCTTCCATCTGGCCGAAGGAACCCTGATCAACATGGATTACTCCAACAACGCGAAGGATTGACTGTCAGCTTGCCCTGCTTACTCCTTTCCTCTCAGGACTGCGATAAGAGCCTGTCGGATAAAACATGCAAAACGAGAAACGAGTGAGAGGCTACAAACTACTACCAATGTTGTCTAAACTCTTAAAGCCCCACGAATAAGAATCGTGAAATCCTTAACATTCTACTCCTTGCTTGTCTTGTTCCTGTCCAAAACCTCAGACCTAAAACCTAAGCCCTAAAGAAGATTAATCCTCTTCCATATGTTCCATGTGAAGCATCGGTTGTCGCCTGTCGCCCGTGTATCTTGCATGCTCTTCTATGCCAAAGTTAAGGCTGGTTCCTCCAGTACCTAGATGTTCTGCAGGGATGCCAAATTGACCAAATTGTGCCATTTTTTCCATCGTAAAACGTGCCCAATCGACCTTGCCTTTTTGTCACCTACCCACCTGATCCGCTTGGATTTAGCAAGTGTCACCTGTTCTGACTCTGGATTGTTCTGCAGCCAGAGTTTAACCTCTCTCCAATGAAGAGGATTTCCGCTTCAATTGTCTCATTGGTTGCTGTCCGCACATTCTCCCGTGGGTACTTCGTGCCATCCAAAGTTCTGCTGCAACTCTCCTTTCGTATGGCCCATAGTGTGACCTTGCGTACCGTCCCGAACCATATTTTCTTTGATTGGCCGAGGGTCAATTAGTCCAGGGTTGCAGTTGAAGGCGTGCTCTGGGAAAGAGTGTCTGCTACTTTGATGGATAGTTCCGGTCTCTTTTCTGCTTGTTCCTCACTGTCGATTGGATCTATGACATGTTTGTATTTACCTGGAACTGTGGGTGTGATGGACCCTTTTGCTCTAAATTCAGGATCCTTTGGAGCACTTTTGCTTGAAGGTAAAGTCTGATGTTAAAAGCCCTAAACCCTCGGTAACCGGTGGCGTTCTGACCAGGTAGAAGTAACTTCAAGTAGTAACGCCTGCAAGCTTCCTTGGAAGAGGGCGTCTGAGGCTACCACCCTAAACCCTAGTGATCTAGAAGGCAGGGGGCGTTTTGACCGAGCTGTTACTAGGAGCCTGGACCGTTCATCTTGATGGGGGGTGGTTGGGTGGGTAATAGGTGTTAGGATTTAGTGTGGAGTGGCTGACGTCGGTGAAACCTGAAGGATGGGAAGGTATTTAGATTGGTGAGGTAGAGTTCGCGAGAAGTTAGATGGTGGGTGGTGGTTTGGGGGGATGTGGTGGTGGGTAGTTGGGGGGGGTGCGGTGGTAGATGGTTAGGCTGGGTTGATAGAGTGGTTTATATATCATTGTCTACTCTGTTAAATGCGATGAGAGGTAGGTTGTTTGAAAGTGTGGATGATGAATGAGTGATAGGATTTTGGATATTAAGTGCAGGCATGACTAACCAGTCCTTCATGTGCAATCTTTCTCTTTCTACTGTTCCTAGTTTCCCGTTGCCTAGATTTCGAGAAGCGAATTTATTAATGATCTCTTGTTTCTTGTCCGGGGTATTTTGGAGGGACTGGAGTTTCGTGCATGTTCTTTTCCATTGTGCGTGGATTTTCGTTTCCACCATACGTTTAATGGCTATGAGGGGGTTTCAGAGGTGTTACTAGGGTCCCCAAAGGTTGCTGCGCATCTCCTTTTCCAAATAGTCTAGAGGGTCGTTTTTTGATGAGTGAGAAGAAGAAAAGATCAAAACCTTTGAAGGGTGGGTCTTGTTCTGTTTCTAAGAATAGGGTGGCTGGGTTGATCGCAATGATTTTATTAGAGTGCTTGTTCCCGGTTAATTCCATGTCTTGCCAGAGTTGCTTTGTTTTTTGGCAATCTATGAAGCAATGGTTGAGAGATTCTTCGAGTTGGGCGTTGCACACCTTGCACCAGGATGTCTGTTCGGTGTCATTATCGTTCTTTCTTCTTTGTGATAGCCAGAGATTGACGGGTACTGCACGAAAAGTTAAGAGCCATAGCATACTGGCTAGTTTAGGTGGTCTTGTGCAAAATATAGGTCCATGATGGGTTGATATTGTCTGATGTGATAGTGCGTTCCTCCCTTTTCAAACGTTTTCGTATGATAGTGTATGGCGAGGGGTTTGTTGTGGAGTTTGTAGCCTAAATTGGGTGTGTAGTCAGTGAGTGCATAGCGGCGTTCTCTTGTGGAAAGTGGGCTGATTGTGCTCCAGGACCATTCAACAGGATCTATTTCTAGGTGGTTTATTTCAGTTTGGGGTATGTATACTCTGTTTCTGTCTCCTTCGATGACCCAGATCCTTTTGAGTTTGGATGATATAAAGGCTACTTCTGCTCTTGGTTGTTTGCTGATGTAACTAGTTGGGTTTCCTGGGTCTTGTAGGGGATGGATAAAACAAAGTATCCAGTTCTTATTCTGCAGGTTGTTGTTTGTGACCCTAAGTATTTCTATGGGTTGTGTTTGTTCTCTGCTTGATGCCCACTCTCCCCTCCAATTTTGTTTAGTCTTCACTAACTGGCGCTATTCTAGAGGTATGCTTTCGATGATGTGATTGATGTTGGCTTTGTGGCAACCTTTTAGTAAGATTCGCAGATCCTTTGCAGATTTCCAGTTGTTTGCTTGTTCATTCCAGAGGTGTTTCACTTGCCATACACCTTTCTCTACCCAATGTCCCCATTTAATGTCTGTTTGGTGAGAGAGAAGCTGAGGCCATTTTCGTCTTTGATCCATGGATTGCCGAAGAGGGGTTGTTTGAGGACTTCATCTCTTTTCTTTGGGCCGATTTTTTTCTGCGGGAAGATCTTTCTCCATATGCGGATGAGTTGTTCCCAGAATGATTTTGTGTTTCCATTCTCTGTTTCCTTGTCTGCGTTAGGAAGGGGGTTGTTGTTCTTCTTTTCTCTTGGCAAAGGCCATGACTTGTTATATATCCAAAAGAGGCCTGACATGTTGGGGGGGGGATGTAAAAGGTGCCAAGTCTTTGATGTGGCTTAGGGCCAGTGGTACCCATTGTAGGTTGCTTTGCAAGGTGAGTCTGATTATCCATTTAGTCTGGAGGGCCTCAATCTGCCAAGCCCGGTCTAGAATTCCAAGCCCTCCACTGTCTTTGGACTGGGTGACGATTTGCCATGCGACCTTGTGGACGAAATGTTGTTTATCCGGGTTGCCAGTCCAAAGGTAGGCTGCTGCCCTATGGCGGATTTGCTTTTGGAAGTCTGAGTCGGGGAACCATATCGATGTGGAGTACCACATCATTGATAGAATAGAGTTATTTAGGGCTAAGGCTCTTCCGAGAAGTGAGGTGTGGATTCCTTGCCATCTGTGCATTCTGTTGATTAGAGACGACATCAGGGATGCGGCCGACGTGGGGTGACACCCTTTTGTGCAGAGGTTTATGCCTGGGAAGCAGATTGGTGTGGTTGGGTCTGTCCATTGTAACCCTTTTGGGGATAGTTTTATGGGGGGGGGGCGAGTCTGCTAGCCACCATCCGACTGTCTTTGCCCAATTCACTTTCATTTCTGATGCTAATTGAAAGGCTTGCATAGCTCTTGTGAGAGTTTGGAATGAAGAATTTGAGGCTCTTATAAGGACCGTGAGGACGTCTGCTAAAAGCAGGGTAGACGGGAGGTGGAGTGTATGCGCTCTTTCGTCCTTTATACTATTTAGTCTTTCTATAGATTTGTCCTTTCTGAGGAAGGTCGCGATTGCTTCCATAAGGAAGAGGAAAATAGGGGTTGCCAGTGGGTCTCCCTGTCTTACCGATCTTGCCATTTTCTATGGGTTGAAGAGGAAGCCGTTTACCTGGACTATGCCCTATGCGTCTTTGTAAAGGATTCTCACCCATTTATGGAAATTTGGGCCTACTCCCATTTTCTCCATACAGGTCTGTAGGAAGTCCCAATTGACTTGGTCGTAGGCTGTCTCAAAGTCGAAGAAGAGTATTGTTGTCGTTATTCGTTTATGAATGATTAGCCTAGTGGACTCACAGAGGGTCATAACGTTATCTAGTATGAGTCTGCCTGGAATGAATCCTGTTTGGTCTAGATGGAAGCAGTTACCGGTGATGTGGTTGATTTTTGTGGCTAGGAGTTTGGCCAGGATTTTGTAGGCGACATTAAAAAGAGAGATGGGTCTATAGTTTTTAATGTTCTTTCTGTCTCCTTTCTTATAGAGTAAGGTCACTACTCCAGTGCCCAGGTCTGGCCCCAAGGATTCCTGTTCCCATGCCTTATTAAGGAAGCGTAAATAAAGAGGGTCGAGTGAGGACCAACATGCGGCCAAGATTCTTTTGAGAGGCCATCTTTGCCTGGTGCTTTGTTGGGTTTTAGGTCCTTGAGGGCTACGTGAAGTTTTTCGAGTATGATTGGTTCCTCCAGTTTGTTGCCAACTTCTGCTGAAGGGCTACGATCCAAGTGTGTCGGGAATTTCGCTCTGACTCTTTTCACATCATTGTTGTTGTCTGAGGTCGTTTTGCTAGTGTAGAGTTCTTTATAGAATTTGGTAGTCATGTTGATCAGTTGTGTGGTTTCTCTGGTGGGTTTATCATTTTCGTCTAGGAGGCTTTCTATCTCGGCGTTTCTGGAATTGGCTTTAATTTTCTGAAAGAAGAATTTGGACATTTTCTCATTTAACTCCCAGTCCCTCACTCTTGCTCTCAGTTGAAGGCCTCTAAGTTTTAGTTTTGTCCATTCTGCTAATTCTTCTTTAGATTTTGAAAATAGTTCGGAGAAGAAGGTAGAATTAGGGTTTTGTTGTAGGTTGAGGTCTGCTATCTTTATTGCATCTTTTAGAGTTTCCTCTCTTTCCTTCCTCTTTGCCGCTAGTCTTCTTGATGTTTGGGCTACTTTTGAACTTATTTTCTTGAGGAGTTTTGGAAATTGGTGTAGATCTCTTCGTTGGGGTGATGTTCGATTGTATTTGCAAGGATGGTGGTGAACTCACTCTGGAACGCTTGGGAGTGAGCAATGAATTGTTGAAACGGTAAAATATTTTGCCTGTGTAGCCTGATAACGTGAGTCTGAGGGCTAATGTGATTGGTTTGTGATCAAGACCGCTATGATATGGCGAGTTTCCTATATTGCAATCATGTAGGGCTCCTATCAATGAATCAGAGGTGAGGAAGAAGTCTACTCTCAAGAATGATGTTCTGCCTTGCGTGGTCTTACATACGCATGAGAATTTTCTGTTGTTCGAGTGTAGTATACGAAACAGGTCTATTAGGTTTTTTCTTGTAATGAAATCTGAGATATTCAGGTTGTTTGATTGTTGCGAAGGGTCCGTTGAGTGTGAGATTTTGTCTAGTGCGGGATTTTGTACAGAGTTCCAATCTCCCATGAGAATTGTGTGTTTGTGCCCGGGGATTAGTTGTTCCACTATGTGAAGGAAGGGAGTTTTATCTACTTGAACAGTGGGGCCGTAGATTCTTATGATCGCGAGTTCTTCTTCCTTGAATTTGAGGTCCAACTTGATCCATCGGCCTGAGACGTTGTCCAACCATGTATTCTCGATTGTTATATCATTATTCACCCTGAGTGTTGGTGTAGGAGAATGACCGTGTCGGCCGAGCCATTCTGTGAGGTATGTGTCCAATAGGCCTTTTTAACGAAGAAAAGTTTTCTGATGGGAGCTGTTCTAATTTTTTGGTGGTCTTCATTGTCGGTAAGGTGGGTCTCTTGCAGGCATGTTATGTCCGGGGGGTCCGGTCCGAACCATCCTATGCTTTCTGACAGGTTTTTCCATTTGATTGGGTTGTCCAACACTGAAGCTAGGCTGTTCACGTTCCAGGAGCAACATGTGATTTCAGGTTGTTTTTTTATTTCGGCTAGGATTTTTTTTTTTTTTTTTTTTTTTTTTTTTTCAAAAACAGAACCTTATGGTCCCGGCTCCTTGTCCATTCTGGGGAGCATCAGTCCGGTTCCTATTCCACCGGCAAGTCAATGAGAATACATAAGGGACTCACACACGCTCTTCCCCTTTATGGTAGGAAAGACCAAGGGACGACATTGATTACTTCCAGCCTGAAGGATGTACCTCCCCTTACCCCTGCCTAAGTTATCCTGGACCACTCTGCTATTTTATCGAAATTGGTTGTTGCGATCCTTCCTGAGGTCCTGGGGTCTCTCCTACGGGRKGGRGATTTGTGTCTCAATTSAGGCCAGGGCTCATGCGAGTTGGGCTGGGCTGCTACGGATTCTAAGGGATGATCTGGGGCGAAAGTTCTGGATCTCGAGAAGACTGGTGGCTGGATGTGGGGGGTGTGCTGATTGTTCTGGCTCCTCGTGTGTCGGGAGGGTACTACTGTGGTTGGGGTGTGTGGGTGGAGGGGAAGTTTGGGGAGGAAGGGGTAGAGGATGATGTGAGGGGTGGGCTTTGTAGGGTGGATACAGATGTTATTGGGGAGATTGTTATGGGTGGGTGGTAAGTGTTTGGTTAGGGATGGTTGGATATGGGGTTTGTGTTTATGATGGAAGAGTGGGGTTATTGTTATTGCACGAAGGGGGAAGGATTAGCCAGTTCTTAAGAGTTAAGAGTATTATTTCTTATTGTACCTAGTTGTCATGAACCTAAATTTAATGATATGAACCTTTGAATTATTTCGCCATTTTTGGCCGGTGTATTATATATTTGTTTTTGGGTTCTTTTCCAATGGACATGTATTTTTGTTTCGATAACGTTTTTTATAGTGATAACTGGGTGCTCGGTGTTGGTGGGGCGAGTCTCGAAGGTTATGTTGCACCTTTTTTTCCATAAACCCCARAGGATACCTTTCCTGATTAGGGAGAAGAAGAAAGCTTCAAAGCCTTTGAGAGGGGGGTTTTGTTCCATTTCAAGGAAAATTGTGCCAGGGCTTATTGTGATTGGGGTATTGGAGAGGGAACTCCAAGATTTCTCTATTTCGTGCCAGAGTTTTCTGGCTTCGGGACAGTCTAAGAAGCAGTGGTTTAGTGTTTCGGGGGTCTGTAGGTTGCAAACTTTACACCAAGAGTCTTGTTCTGATCTGTTTTCTTTACTACGTCTTTGTGCCAGCCAGTGGTTCACTGCAACTGCTCTGAAGGCTATCAGCCATCTTAGGCTAGCTAGTTTCACTGGTCTAGTGCAGAAGATTGAGGGCCATGGTGGGGATATTTGAGATTCGGCTAGTGTGGACTCTTCTTTTGTCCATCTTTTTTGTAGAGTTCTGGTTATCGAGTTGGGTTTTGAGAAAAGTCGGTACCCTAGATTTGGCTTGTAGTCTGTTAGTTTATGTATATTTGATATAGGAGAGTTGTTATTAGGTGTGCTCCAKGACSATTCTRTTGGATCTATTTCTAGTTCTTGAATWCTTGACTGTGGYTTGAATACCCTGATTCTGTCTCCTTCGATGACCCTTATTCTTCTCAGGGAGTTTGTTAAGAATGATGCTTCTGCCCTGCTTTCTTTGTTGAGATAACTTGATGAGTTACCTGGCTCGTCGAGGACGAAAATGTCGCAGCATATCCATTTGTTGTTTTGGGACTCGTAGGTTTTGAATTTCAGGACTTCGAAAATTGTGTCTGTGTCCATTTTTACTGCCCAATCGCCATATTGCCATTTCTGTTATGATCTTAGTAGCCGCCTCCATTCTATTGGAATGCTCTCGATGATCTGATTTATGGAAGTTTGAAGGTGGTGGGTACCCTTTAGTACTGGCCTCATGTCTTTCTCTGATTTCCACTTATTGGAAGTTTCCTCCCATAGGTGTTGGACTTGCCATATTCCTCTTTCTACCCAATGACCCCATTTAGCCTCTGTTGAGGAGAGGGGGTAAGGTTCTCCTTTCTCGTTTTTGATCCAAGGATTTCCGAAGAGGGGTTGTCTGAGGACTTCGTTTCTTCTTTTGGGGCCAATTCTGTTTTCTGGGAATATGTGTCTCCAATATCGAAGAATGTGAGCCTAGTGTGTTTTGAGAGGTTCATCATTATGGGCTCCGTCTAGGGGAGGGTGTGGATTTTGGATTCTTTTGTTTTTGGGAAGTGGCCAATGCTTGTTGTAAATCCAGAAGAGTCCTGACATGTTATTCGGGGATTTGTATGGGGCTAGTTCCCTGATGTGGTTAAGGGCGAGAGGGGCCCAGTGTATTCTATCYTGGAGAGATATTCTCAGAATCCACTTWACCTGTAGGGCTTGGATCTGACTAGTTGGGTCTAGAAGGCCCAAACCTCCTTTGGCTTTAGATTGGGTGATTGTTTGCCAGGACACCTTGTGTATGAAGAGGTGGTTGTCGGGGTTACCTGTCCAGACGAAGGCCGCTGCCCTTTTCTGATTTGGCCTTGGAAGTCCTCTGATGGGAACCATATGGAGGTGGCGTACCACATCATGGCTAAAATTGAGTTGTTCAGCGCAAGGACTCTGCCTAGCAGCGATGAGTGGACTCCTTTCAACGAGTGCATTCTGTTGATTATGGAGGATAGTAGGGAAGCTGCCGAAGTGTTATGGTTCCCTTTTGAAGTTAAACTGATTCCTAGGAAGCGGATCGGGGTGGAAAGGTCTGCCCCTGTCTCTTATACACATCCCCTTTTGAAGTTAAACTGATTCCTAGGAAGCGGATCGGGGTGGAAAGGTCTGCCCAGCGCAACCCCACTGGAGAGAGTTMTGAGGGAGGGGGGGTTTCTRAGAACCACCATCYAATGGTTTTCGGCCAGTTCACCTTCATTTCAGAGGCCAATTGGAAGGCTTGCATTGCTTTTGTTAGTGCTAGGAATGATGAATTGGATGCTCTGATCAGGACTGTGAGATCATCTGCAAATAAGAGAGTGGTAGGGATGTGCAAGGGATGTCCTCTTTCGTCCTTGGTGTTCACGAGTCTCTCGATGGATGGGTCTTTTCTTAGGAAGGCTGCTATGGCTTCCATTACAAAAAGGAAGATTGGTGCTGCTAGTGGATCACCTTGTCTTACCGATCTTGACATTTTGTACGGGTTGGAGAGGAAGCCATTGATTTGTACAATACCCTGGGCGTCGTTGTAAAGTATCCTTACCCATTTTCGGAAAATTGGGCCAACGCCCATTTTCTCCATGCAGGATTGGAGAAAATCCCAATTGACCTGATCATATGCTTTCTCGAAATCAAAGAAGAGAATTGCTGCCGTGATTTTCTTTTGATTTATTATTCTCGTGGACTCGTTGAGGGCCATTACGTTGTCTAAGATGAGTCTGCCTGGGATAAACCCTGTTTGGTCTAGGTGGAAGCATCCATTAGTGATAAGGTTGATTCGGGAGGGAAGGAGTTTGGCTAGAATTTTGTAGGATACATTTAGTAGGGAGATGGGTCTAGAGTTCCTGATGTCTTCTTTATTACCYTTTTTGTAAAGGAGGGTTACAACTCCTGTGCTTAACGTGGGGCCCAGAGATTTTTTTTCCCAGGCTTTATTGAGGAAGTCTAGGTAGAGGGGGCCGAGTTTGTGTCAGCTCGCCATCCAGAATTCTTTGGAAAGGCCGTAGTTGCCCGGTGCCTTGTTGGGTTTTAGGTCCTTGAGGGCTGTGTGTAGCTCTTCAATTGTGATGGAAGCGTCCAGAATGCTTGTTATTTCTGTTGATAGCGTGCGGTCTAGATGGGTTAGATATTTGGCCCTTGCTCTTAGTGATTCGTTTTGTCTTCCTGCTGGCATTTTACTAGTGTATAAGTCTTTGTAGAAGTTGGTAGCTATACTAACTAACTGGGTTGTTTCTGAGGTAGGGTTGTTAATTAAACTTTCGATCTTAGAGTTCCTAGAGTTAGATTTGATTTTTTGGAAGTATAATTTAGTCATTCTTTCGTTTAGTTCCCAGTCGTTCATTCTTGCCCTGAGTTGTAGTCCCCTGAGTTTTAGTTTTGTCCATTCTGTTAGTTCTTCTTTTGCCTTGGAATATATTTCTGCGTAGAACTCTGAGTTGTGTCCCTTTGGAGATTTAATTCGGCTATTTCTATTGCATTTTGTAATATTTCTACTCTTTGGTGAGCCTGAGAGAGAGTGTGATTGCTTTGTGGTCTAGGCCTTTGTAGTATGGGTTGTCATTTATTTTGCAATCTAGTATGGCGCCTGAGAGGGATTCCGAGGTAAGAAAGAAGTCTATTCTTGAGAAGGAGGTTCTTCCGTGGGAGGTTTTTCTGACGCAGGTGAAGCGTTTTGAGTTTGGTGCTAGGAGGCGGTAAGGATCTAATAGGTTTTTCCTTATGATGAAGTCTCCAAGGTCTATGCTGTTGGACTGTGGTAGGGTATCTTGTGAGTTGGAAATCCTGTCAAGGGAGGGATCTGGTACAGAATTCCAATCCCCCATTAAGATGGTGTGTGTGTGGGTAGGGATTAGATGCTCCAAGGAGAGAAGGAAGGGTTTTTTTTTCTTGTGTGGCGTTCGGTCCGTATATCCCTAGGATGGCTATATCTTCCTCTTTGAGTTTGATATCTGCTTTAACCCACCTGCCTGCTGTAATGTCCTGGCTTGTGGCTTGAATTGTTATGTGATTGCTTGCGAGGGAGTTCTGATGGAAAAGAATGACTATCCCTGTCGAGCCATTCGGTGCCGCGTTAGCCCAGATTGCTGATTTAACAAAACGCAGTTTCCTCAGGACTGCATGTTGGATTCTTTTGTGTTCCTTGCTGCTGGTTAGGTGAGTTTCTTGTAGGCATGTTATGTCTGGGGGGTTATGTCCAAACCATTTGATGGTTTTAGTCAGATTCCTCCATTTGATTGGATTGTCGAGAACTGAGGCGAGTCCATTGATGTTCCATGACGTGATGGTTAGTTCTGGTTGTTTCCTGCTTTCTTTTATAATATCAGCTTCTGTGGTGGGCTTGAGTCTCTTTGGACTGCGGCCAGCCCCTCTATTTGGGGAACCATCCGGTGTGATTTCCATTGTACTAGGGGCTGGTCATGTGATTAGGAGGTAGTGGGAGCGGTTCTACTCTCCTCCCTCTTCTCCCTTTCCCTCTTTGCTTTCTCCAACAGTTCCGCCTCGCTGCTGCCCAGCCATTCCTGTCCGATGAAGGCAGCCATGCTGTATGCAATTCTGTCCACCTCGTCTTTGTGACCCAGGAGATGATATGGGATTTCGCAGATCAGCTCCTAAGGTTTCCATTGTAAGTCGTCCTTCAGGATGGTCTGCTGGTCGTAGATCGCCATGATCGGGCTCAAGTCCCTGTAGTGAGATGCTCCATTGTCATCTTTCCATACCGCGTCCAAACTCTTGTCTTGCCAGGACTTGTGGATGAGCAAAGGACGTTGATCTGATGTGCCGGACCCGCCGGGATGGCGGTCCGAGAGGGTGGAGAAGAAGGGTGGACGAAGGAGGAGGTAGAGATGGAGCTGGGAGGGACAGTGCAGCTCCGACGCAGACTCCACACACACGTACTCCAAGATCTGCAAAAGTGAAGAATGAGGAAAAACAGACAATTGCTGGGGTTTACCCCCAGCGGACTGACTGACTGGACTGGACTAGACTGGTACCGACAGTGGTACCGGGCAGGACTAGAACAGCACACGGCCTGTGGGGTCAGGCCACAGCCTGGTCCCACAGGCCGAAGTGGGCAAATAGCCAAATAGGCCCTGGCTGTAGGCCAGGGCGGATGAAGGCCCACTGCACGATCCTCAGACCTGTAATGGATCGCAAGAGCCATAAACACGCTATCCGCAAAAGCAGCGGAACTCTGCAATAAAGAAAGCTGAGAAATCTAGGATGCGGAGCAAGCTCCATGCGGAGTCCATGCGATGCATCCTAAGGTACATAATTTCAAAAGAAAAGCAAATGTCTAGTATACATATCCTAGCTAACAGCAGAAAATGAAATGTACTATGATACAATCCTAAAGTCTTGGAGGCAGTGGCCTCAGTGCTGAAAGGAAAAGAGCAATATGTCCCAAGATAATGTCATGTCGCTGAACCACTAAGAGTGGGATGGTCTCAGAGGGGGTGAATGCAGCCTAAGAATCGAAACTCCTAAGGGCAGTCACACATGAAGGTGGGATAGGTCATCAGGCTCAAGGTGGGAGAGTGGTAGCGAAACAAAACTAATGACCCTAACAGATAGACCATCAAGGCAGGTAATGCTCGACAAAAGGGTGACACCATGCAGGGTCGACCATGAAAAGGGGAGCCTGGAATAGGGTGGAGCTATGCCGAACTGGAGGCATGCAATAGCCGGCGCTAGGGTGATGAGGGCAGTGGGTGAGGGAAACATGCACACAACTCACCGACTAAAAGAGGGAGCTAGGTCTGGGAGCAAGGAAGCCAAGATAATGCTACGGTCCCAATGCCTATGTGATACCAAGGGAGAGCCAAACTCAAAGAGACCCAGCTAAGTGAGACCCATCATGCGACAAAGGCAAGGGAGTATGCAGGGTAGGGTGGTGACGTGAAGTAGTCACGTCCAAAGTAGCTGAAGTCGTTGAAGTGGTCGATGACGTCGATGAAGTAGCGGTGGAGTCGATGTCGAAGCAGAGCCGCAAAACGATGACATCCTGAAGAGGAGATGATGATGGAGTACCTGATGGTGTGAGTCAGTGGGGAAAGATAGAGGATAAGAGTGTCAGTCATCGTAACGCGAAGGGCAACGATGAGTGCGCAGTGGACGCTCGGAGGCGACCGTCTGCGGCTGAGGAACGGCCTCAGGGGGAGCGGGCTCGTCCTCAGCAATCTCCGCAGCCGGAGGAGGAGGAAGAGGGTCAGTCGGCTGAGTAGAAGCGGATGTCTCAGCACGACGAGCACGATCATATGCACGCACCAACATCCTGGCGTGCTGCAAGTGCTCGAGGGGCTCCCAAGTAGCCTCCTCATCAGGGTAGCCCTTCCAACGCACAAGGTACTCGATGCGTGGAGGGGTATCATCGGTAACTCGGCGTGATACGATGTCGGAAACAACGAACTCCTCGTGACCGTCCACCATGATAGGTGGAGGGCGCTCATAAGGGCGTCCGGCGAAGCGCTCAGACGGTCTGCGATAAGGACGCAGCAAGGAGACGTGGTAAACATCGTGTACGCGAGCCTGTCGAAGGTAATCAGGTAGCTTCACACGGAAGCTGACCGGACTAGCGGCGGTATCAGAACCGACCGCCTGAAGGATGCGGCATGGACCGAAGAAACGACGACTGAACTTGCGAAGCGTATCTGCTTCGCGCTGTAAGTGGCGTGCGTCGACGAGCACATCGTCACCGACTTTGAATGAATGATCCATGCGTGATCGGTTCGCTCGTGCAGCCATGCGAGTCTGGGAGTCGGCTAAACTCTCGTGTGCGCGCTTCATAATCGCTGCCATGTGGGCGATCCAGTCGTCAAGCGCAGGGCAACAAGTGTCTGGGCGCAACCGCGATGGTCGTAGGAAATCCGCGGGTACGCGAGGGTGGTAGCCGAGGTCGCAATAGAATGGCGACATCCCCGTGGTTGGCGAAACAGCGTGGTTGTACGCAATCTCCGCGTGGGCTAAGTGTAAGTCCCACTGCTGGTCATCCCTAACAAACTTTCGGAGGACATTACCGAGAGTTTTGTTGGTGACCTCAGTCTGACCATCCGTCTGAGGGTGGTAAGACGATGAGAAGCGGAGCTGGGATCCGTACACCTCGGGTANTTACCGAGAGTTTTGTTGGTGACCTCAGTCTGACCATCCGTCTGAGGGTGGTAAGACGATGAGAAGCGGAGCTGGGATCCGTACACCTCGGGTAGGCGTCGACAGAATGTGCTGGTAAAGTGCGGGTCACGGTCGGAGATGATGCTCTGAGGTAAGCCGTGATCTCTCACGACTCGGTCGAAGACGATGTCGGCGACCTCACGAGCGCTAATGCGATAGCGGCACGGGACAAAACGTGCACGCTTCGTGAAGCGATCGACGACGACCAAGATAGCATCATGACCGCACTCAGTGGGTGGGTGAAGGGGACCAATGAAATCCATCGAGATGGACTACCAACAACCCTCAGGTACGGGTAAGGGCTGAAGTAACCCATACGGAAGGTGGTTCGCACTGTTCACCTCCTGGCAGGTAGGACACTCCTGGATGTAGGCTTTGACAAAGTCCTTGGACTTCGGCCAGACGTATAGGCGGCAAACACGAGCCAACGTCTTGTGGAAACCCATATGACCGGCAACTGCCTGGTCATGGAACTCTGCTACAGCCTGGACGCGGAGCTGTCCGGTGGAGGTAACGCAGATACGTGGTTCTAGCTGACCAGATCTGCCATGCCAGTACACGAGGCCGTTCTCCCCGAGGGAGTAGGAAGGAACGGTCTTGCCACTCCGCAGTGTCGCGTGGATTACACGATAATCGGGGCAGTGGCGGTACTGAGTGCGATAAGCGTCGATCACCGACTGATCAACAATGGTGATGGAGATGGCAGCAAGATGGATGGGTTCCTGATTGTAATCACGACGACGGGACAAGGCATCGGCGACGCGGTTCGTTTCACCCTTGATGGGCTGAGTGGTGAAACTGAACTCGGATAAGTCACGCCACCAGCGTGCCTGTCGAGGGGAAAGCTTACGCTTCGTGAGGAAAGCCTGGACAACTGAGTTGTCCGTGCGCACCGTGAAGGGCGCCCCGTGCAGATAATGACGCCAATACCGGGTAGCATAAACTACTGCGAGAACCTCACGTTCATCGGCAGTGTAGTTTATCTCGGCAGGCAATAGCTGACGGGAGTAGAAAGCGATCGGACAATCCCCAGCACGAGCCTCGACAGTCCCATCCTCCGCGATGGTCGCAGAGTAAGTGACAGGAGGACTGTCAGTGGAGGGAAGTGGTGGGAGGGTAGGCGTTAGTCGAGAAGCAGTGTCAGTAGGAGGGGGGGGGAAAGAAGGAACATGGGGGTAAGGTGAATCTGGAGGAGAGGGAAACACCGGAGAAAGGACAGCTCCTACTGCAAAATCTGACGCATCGGTGGTGACGATAAAGGGACGATCAAAATCGGGAAGGCGAAGAACTGGCGCACAGGTCACCGCCTTCTTGAGGGCGCGAAAGGCATCCTCGCACAGGGGTGTCCAAAACCACGGCGGGTTCTTCCGGAGGAGRGTAGAGGTAAGGACGTAGGAATACCTAGCGTATCCTTGGATAAAATTACTATAGTAGCTGGTGAGGCCTAGGAAACTGCGAAGCTGCTTGGCAAATGTGGGGACGGGCCACTCTGCAATAGAAGTGATCTTCGCGTCGTTCATGTGGAGACCCCGGTCAGACACATGGTGTCCTAGGAAGTCCACTTTGCGCTAGGCAAAGCGGCACTTACTGAGCTTGGCATAGAAGCCATGCTTGCGTAAGCGCTGTAGGACATCGCGGAGGTGTTTGATATGGTCTTCTAAGGTGCGATTGTAGACCAAGATGTCGTCCAGGTATACGAGAACGTATTCTTCAAGGATGTCCCTGAAGATGTCGTTCATCGCCGTCTGGAAGGTGGGGGGGGCATTGGTGAGGCCGAATGGCATCACCATGAACTCGTAGTGGCCGAAGCGCGACCGAAAGGCGGTCTTCGGCTGATCCTCTGTGGTAACGAGGATCTGGTGGTAACCGCTACGAAGATCGATCTTCGTGAGAAGCGGTTGCCTGCCAAACGATCAAACAGCTCATCCGTGGGAGGCATGGGATAGCTGTTCTTAACTGTGTAACGGTTAAGGCCGCAGTAGTCGATGCAGAGGCGAAGAGTTTCGTCCACTTTGCGAGCAAAGAGGACAGGTGCACCCCAAGGGGACTTACTGGGTTTAATGAAACCCAGTCGAAGGAGCTCCTCAAGCTGACGCTTGAGTTCCGTCGCCTCTGGAATCGAGAGTCGGTACGGTGCCTGATAGTGAACACGATAGTTAGGCACGAGCTGTATAGAATGCTCAACACCGCGCATCGGGGGAATCCCGCTGTATGAGAAGTACGGGGGAAAGACGTCGCGGTACTCTCGAATCAGGTCGCGAACGGAAGGCTCTAAGTCTGTCGTGAACCGTGTGAGTTCCTCAGCGTCTGCGTCGGCACGAGACGTATGTGTGGACTCGACAGTCGACGGTGCAGGGGCCTGAGACGTGGAGGGGGTATCCGCAGGCTGACGAGTGGATGTAGAGATGGGAGCCACGAAGATGGAAGGAGGGTCAGGGGGGTCAAGCTCTAGAGAGATGAGCTCAACCTCGGGACAGAGTGGATCGTAGCAAAGAAGATCCATGACGTTCACTGAGTAGAACGTGACGTCCTCCTGTCGTATGAAGTGAGCAAACTGACGAGGGGAAGTGAATGCGATGTTGGGGTGGGACCCTGAGGGACAAGGGTCCTGGGGAAGTAGGTCGGGCGGGGTGTCGCCCGTGGTTCCAATGAACGGGACGCAATGGGTCTGACCACACTTCGTTTTGAGAACGAGTGTCTCGGTCGCCCATTCGCTCTCTGTGCCATGGAACCGGCGAGACCAGGGAGTGCCAAGAATAAAGTCGTACCCAGTCTCCAGCACATCGAAGTATGCGGAGGAATGGTAGCGCCGAGGCGCCTGGGTACTATCCGGTGGCTGGAGGGTGAGGGAGAAGTGGAGCTCGGGGACCGTCTGATCGAAGAAGCGCTGTGTCTTGTTATCTCCGAGGGTAACGGAGATAGGAGAGCGAGACCCAGAGGTAGCTAGGCGAGCTTCCTTAACCACTCGAGGGTGAACGAAATCTCCCTGCGAGCCAAAGTCTCATAAAGCGCGATACACTCTCGTAGATGTCCCTAGGCGAATAGGGATAATGGGGAGGGTACGATCAGGGTCAGAGAGAAGCGCGAGAATATGTCGCAGGACGTTTACGTGTCTCGTGAGTCGCTCCTAACGAGCCTGAAGAATGCTCAAATCCAGGAGAGATGACACAACGTCATCGCGAGTCGCCAGCTGAGCGCTACAATGGGTTGTGCGAATGGCGCGACGCGTCGGAAGTCTCGGGGGAGAAGCGCTAGATGCGGCGGTCTGCTGGGAGGCAGATGATACCTCGACAGACGACGGGGCAGAGAGAACTGCGTCTGTCATGTCCTGAGGATCCTCTGGTGGCGTAGCCAAAGGGGCAAACCTCGACTCGGTGGTCGGGAAGCCAGCTACGAGCGAGGCCTCAGGGGTACACTGCACTGTGGCTAGCTGGGTGGGGCTGGCCAGGCGGGGCCGAGGGGGGACTGAGATCGGCGCTGACGAGAAATGTCAGCGTAGTACCGATCGAGGGCGGTGTGGTATGGACACCGTGAGGAGGTGTGTCCATCCTGGCGGCAACGAAGGCAGCCGCGTCGGGCCTAGAGGGCGGCACGCTCCTCGGGGGATAGAGCTCCGCGAGGAGGGACAAAACCCTGGGGGAGGTCTATCTGAGGAACTGTGGGTGTGCGGGCGCCAGCCTGTGCAATCTGACTGCGCACATGACCCATGGCAGACATGGCCATCTGCACGCGCTCGGCCATCGGGACAATGTCGTCATCCAAGTGGTACTGGATGACGTCCCGAAGCTCGATGTCCTCGGGGGAATCCCCAATGGTAGGATCAAGCTCGACTGAGGCGTCCTCTCCGTACTCGAGAGAACTGTAGTGCCGAAAGAATGGCGCTACAGGTCGAGCCGGGCGACGAAAACGACCAGCAAACGAGGAGCGGCCTCTGGTGGTACCGCGAGACTGGGAGGTGGCAGTTGGACGCGAAGAGGATGGGGCGGTGGAGAAGCGACTGCACATCCTCTGGTACTGACGCGCAGCCTCGTATGCCTGCTCCGCGGAAGAGAATGATCGCCTCCATAGCTCTAAGCGATAGTCAGTCGGCAGGCTGACGAGGAACCGGTCGGTGAGTGTGACCTCCGGTAGGAACGTCTCGTCACAAATACGGCGAGCGTCCTGGAACACCCGAATGTGACGCTCCAGGTCGGCCGGTATGGAGGACCCGGACCATCTGGTCTGGGTGACGCGGTCTAAGGCGTCGGTGGCGTCATGACGAGCGCCGAAACGGTCCTGAAGGAAGGCCGCGAAGTCGGCCAGAGTGGGGACCTCACCCACGCGGAGGCGCTCGGTATAATGATCCTCCCACGCAGTGGAAGGGCTACCTCGCGATTTGGTTACGAGCACATCGCACCACAACTCCTGACGGGTGGTCGTCATAGAGAGCGTGCGCGTTGCTATCTGCAACCAGCGAGAGACACGGGATGTCCCATCATACTCGGGAATGTCCGTGGTGCGCACAAGAGGATGTCCACTGTGCTGATGGTGGGGGGAGAGAGATCGAGGCGAGTGCACTGCGGCGGCGTAAGTCGAGGCCGCTGCTGGGGCGGAGGTGGGAGAAGGTTGTGGGCCGTGGCCGCTGGCTGATGGACCAGCGGACGAGGAGGCAACGACCGCGGGCAGCTGTCCCGGAATAGCCAGGTACGAGGGAAGAGGTTGAGGAGCAGGTTGAGGGAAACGAGCCTGCATCATGGGGACCGAAGGGGTGGTCGAGGAGAAAGGGTGGGCAACCTGTGATGGGTGAGGCTGTCTCAGAGCAAGAATCTCCACCTGCGCGATGGTGGCCTGTAAAGTGGCCACTTGCTGGGTGCGCGGGGTCGGAGGTGGAGGGGGCGGAGCGGGTCTCCCCGTGGGAGGAGGAATCCCAGCCTGGGCGGTACCCTGCTGTGGGGGCGGGGGGACGAAGGCAGGAAGAGGAGGGTGGAGCCGTATTGCCGCGACCGGTGTGGGAAGCTGGGAAGCAACACCGGTGTCGGGCGGCCAAATGCAGTCGGCCACCCGAAAACTATGAATTTAGGCCTTCCGTAGAGCACCGGGCCAGGATCCTTGGGAGTTTGAAGTCGGGGCGATCGAACGAAATTAGAGGCTCCGAGAGGGACCCTAAATACTCCGCCACCAACTACCGATACTAACCCTAAAATACCGATAATCTGAGTAGTCACTTCTACCACGGTCGGGGCTCACATTTTCCGCCTGTTTTGGGGCTGTCTCCAAACCAGCCAGCTACGGGGGAAGAGTATCCTAATGACGCTTTGCGCGACACTTTCTGCACCGACCAATTGACGGGGGGAAGTGAGGCCTCAATTTTCATTTAACTTGATAAAGTAATTAAAAATAAATAAAAGAATTAAAAATAATAAAAAGAGAAAGAAATGGATGATTATTTTATTATTTAATTAATTTTTATAAAATTCGCTCTTGATGAATTTTTGCCAATAATTATTTGATTATTCCCGTTTCAGCGATATACACAGATTATTGCAAATTACAATCCCCCACTGGATTTTAACCAATTCCCCTGATTATTGCCCTTGTCGCAACCCGGATATTACTTGGTGTGCGTGGTCCGATTTTCTTCCGGAGGACAATCAGGTTGGCATGGTTACTGGGTCAGCACATCTACGGCGCTCGGAGGTTCGGCACAATAATCCCCGGTACGGTCATGGTTCATCAACAGCACTCGGACATCCAGTAAAATCATCTTTGGCCCGATTACGGTGCGGTCTACAGTACTCTGAGGTTCGGAACTTTTATTTCTGGCACGGCCACTGCGCGTCGACGACACTATGAGGGTTGGAATCTTAATTCTGGTATGGTCGCTGGTTCGGCTCTGCGACAGCCTTCTGCAGTTCGGTACAATTATTTCTGGTACGGTTACTGGTCCGGTACCGGTATGGCCGCTGCCGTTCGGAGCTATAAAAAAATTGAAATGTTTGCTGACTCTTAATTGGAATGGCTACTTTTTGATGAGTGCTTCCATTCCTAGATACGGTGCTTGGTCTGGTCCGGATATCTGGCGCGACCAGCGATAAACTTACATCTCGGTCCACGCGGCCCTGATCCAGGGCCTAGGGCTCCGGTACCAACAGGCTTGGTGCTGCAGGTCCAGTTGACTTCGGATCAAACAGGTACCAAGGAGGCAAGGGGGAAGTGGCCAGACTGGGGAATATAGTGAGGGCCAGCGTGGAGCAAAGGGGGGATTGATTCGGGAAGGGTACGAGGAGTAAAATGCGCGGGTCAACATCTGCACCAAAAAAGCGGACCAGGAGTCTGCAGCGTGTGTTACCGTTCGTACCTGTTCGTGGGGGACATGGGGGAGAGCACCAAGGGGACAGAGGACTTGCTTTGGGTCGGCGTGCCAGGCGTATCGGACGACAACAGAACCAGTAAGAACCGTTGATGGTTGTATCAACGATTTCCCCCAGTGAAACGTAAGCAGCGGGGTCAGCCACTGTTGCAGATGAACGGATCAAGCTTTCCCGTTGGAAAAGAGAACTGCATTGTTGCAGGCAGCGAAAATTTGAACCCGATCACAGGGAGAGCATATGGAGATTTGGTAGGGATTGACGCGTACCAGGTGTGTGCAACAAAGGGAACTGAGGGGAGAGGCTGTTTTGGGGATTGAGCACGTGCCATGCCCCGGCTGCTGAAACGTTGCAGCTACGCCCGTTTGGAAGGGGGAGCTCTTGCTAGTGTCTGTTCCTGTGCACACAGGAAGTACAATCCAAACGGGCTCAAGGACTACTGATGAGAAGAGCAGCACACGAAGGATCAGCGTGTGATCGAGAGAGTAATAGAGAAAAGCCCCGTGGGGACAAAGTGTAAGCGGAGAGAACAGGTAAGTAAGAGACGGGTTGAAGCATCTATATCAATCCACGCACCTGGCCTGGAATACGTCCAGGTGTATTGGAGTCCACTTTAGAGAAATAGCTGGTGGGGACAAGCATGAGAACGGGGAGTGATAGAGCAGATGAGAAAAAGGAGTGAGGGGGAGGGGAGACGAAGGGAGAAGCGTTAATGAGGGTGCGAGTGTGAGAGAGGGATTTGGTTGATGACACGGCAGCGCACCAGCGCACTGAAGACTGGTATATGGGTGTATCCATCCATAATCCCGCTAAAAATTCACTCTTTTTTTTTTTTTTCTCGTCTGCAGTGAATGGACGTGGCTTCGTGAGAGAGAGAGAGAGAGAGAGAGAGAGAGAGAGAGAGAGAGAGAGAGGTGGACACAGTGAGGAAGAGAGTGCACCCGTGTGATGGTGAGAAGGTAAGACTGTGTGAGAGCGTGAAAAGAGAGAGAGTGTTGGGACCACTGAAGGGTATGGCAACGTATCTGACTGAATTCCTGCTCAATATTCACCCGAAACTGAGGGTATAAGTCTGGGTTTGTCCTCTGAAGTTTGAACCTATGGCTATAATTATTATTATTTATCATCCATATGCTCTTGTGACCTGAACTCACTTCGAAAGGGGGGGGTTGCCTGTGCGTGCACTGTCATGCAAGTTCGGATTAAGTACAGATTTACTCATGAATCTGACCATGCCTCTGCATTGGATTCTTTGAAGACTACCACTGTTGCACATGAAAAGGGGCAGGCTCAGGTTGATTGGGAACTCGCACATGGTACTGATAACCTGATAACACTGCTTACTCACACGCCCTTCCAGATTGACAGATCTCTTTGTCATATGGTGAGAAGAAGCGGTGAGATACTTCGTTAAGGCTTTCTCTTTGCCGTAAGTACGAAATGCAGATCTGGTCAGACACACAATACTGGTGTGCGTATGCCGGGAGGGAACCAGAGTACTGAGGGAAGAGTGAGATTAGGTGAGAAAGGAAGGGAGAAAATGGGGCTGATCTGAGATCTGCCCGCTAAAGCAGTGCAGATACATGGGCGATAATCTG
>BFEA01000766.1:266837-287939 GCA_003427395.1 Chara braunii
CCGTTTCAGCAGCTCATATACATGGGAGAAAATGGGGCTGATCTGGCCGCTGTCCCTGGACAAGTACATTTTGAACTTGGAACTTTGATCTGCCTGCTAAAGCAGTGCAGATACATGGGCGATGATCTCCCCTTTTCAGCAGCTCATATACATGGGAGAGAATCGACTGATCCGGTCGCTGCCCCTGGCTGAGTACGTTTTGAACTTTGAACTTTGATCTGCTCTCTAAAGCAGTGCAGATACATGGTCGATGCTAGGCGTTGATCTGGTCGCTGCAACAGCTCGTTCATATGGGAGAGTATGGGCTGATCTGCCGCTGCCACCGCTTGAGTAGGTGTCGAACGTTGTACATTGACCTGTCCGCTGTAGCGGCTCGTATACATGGGAGAGAATGAGCTGATCTGGCAGTTGCTCCTGCTTGAATACATTTTGAATACCGGGCATTGATCTGGACGCTAAGGCTGTCTATGGACAGCGACAGAATCGAGCACAACCCGTACACATGGAAGAAACTGAAGGCTGATTCGACTGCTGCCACTACTCGGGTACACTCTGAAATATCGGGAAGTGTTTGCCCGCAAACACCTCCTGAATACGTTGGGCCGTAATGGTCCTCGACAATGAGTTCCATTACCTCACTCGAACCGAGCTCGCAGATCAGGCGGGCCAGACAGGTAATATTAAACCCTTTCCCGGCCCGAAGTGATTGAACTTAGGGCTCGGCGACTAAAGACCATGGTTAGTAAAGGCAGAGAGAGAGAGAGAGAGAGAGAGAGAGAGAGAGAGAGAGAGAGAGAGAGAGAGAGAGAGAGAGAGAGAGAGGGAGGGAGAATGAGAGTCCACCAATGTGAGAGAGAGGGAGTGCACAGATTGAGAGAATGAGAGTGCACAGAGTGAGAGAGAGGGGAGAGTGACAGTGCAGCAGATAGAGAGAGAGAAGGGAGACGGGCATTGAGGGCAAACGAACTGGGTCAGTGGACTGCTTACTCGGGGAGAAGAAGAGTGAACTATGATGATAACTAGGAGATTGATCTTGGCCAAAAAACCCGACACAACAAGTGGATAGCTTCCTAACAAGGGATAAAGGATGACTCAGTGTTGCTTACAACTCTAGACCTATGTTTGGGCGAAGCTTACTATTGCAGTGTTGGTGAACAAGTTGTACATCCGTGAGAAAAGTGCCTTGATCAGACCACTTGAATCTGCTCTCATCCACGTTGCAACGCCGCCTGATATCATTGATCTTACTGTTTATTGTGGAGCTAGGCAAATTATAAAAAAAAAATAATAAAATAATAAAATAACCCGGTAATCTGAGAAGTTGACGGCGACCCCTGCGCAAGGTTTCACATCGATCTCAAATCTGCGAGTAAAGAGCATTGTCTTTATTTCCCTTGCATTTCCTACCCAAACCTACCCACACCGAGAACAACCAACCTCAAGTTTATGTGACAGACAGACTCACCACACCACACCTGATCGCCGCTTAGGGCCTCTGAAGTGGGCACGGCGGATGACAGACGTCGCTGTCCCTGGCTTCAGCGACGGACAAGGCCCCCTCCCCGGGCTTCCTCACACCGGTGTGGGTCGATGAAACTGCTGGGCCAGAAGGCGGTACCTGGACCGCAGCACCTACGGCAGTAGAAGAGACGGTAGGGGCGGCCGTGGCCGGAAGAACTGCCGCAACAGATGGGGTGGTCTGAGCGGCAGCAGCACTTGCCACCGCTGAGGGGGAGTGCTGGGCCTGGCCCGCAGAGGAGGGGGAACCATGGTGACTCCGTCTCCGGAGTCCTGGGGAGCCGGAATCGGAGCCGGTAGGGGATGGGGTGTGGGAGCGGTGGGGAGAGCGATGAGGGGAGCCCTTGAGGCGGTTGACGTCGAGAGCAAGCGCATTGATTTGTGCTTGCAACGGTCCAAGCGTACTGAGTTGCGCATGAAGGTCCATGGTGTCCACATGGGCCTAACCAGGAGCCGCTGACTGCGCGGTGACCTGGGATGTGGACTGCGCCGCGACGATCTCCTCAGGTGTCGCGCTCTCCGTGGGCAATGGGGGGAGAGAAGTAGACATGGTGGGAGGTGGGGGGAGATATGGGTTGTGGTATGGGGACAGAGGACCACCGGTGAGAGGGAGGGGACCGCGAGAACGGAGTGGGTAGTCGTGGGTCGGCTCGCCCCGTGACCAGCGGGTCGCGCGTGAGATGGTGGCGCGAATCCGATCGAGGGGGGAGGAGCCGTTCGGGTCCACGGTGCCCGACGGGGGGAGGTAGAGAGTAGGGGGCTTAGGGAAACCCTAAACCCTAGAAAAACCCTAAGAAAACCCAAACCGGAGTTTAGGTGGTTAGGGGAGGGTAGCGGCGACCTAATCAAGAAAAAAAAGATAATATGGAGGGGAGGGGGATAGAAAATAGAATAAACAATAAAATTTCAAATTAAGAATAAAGTAAAAGAATAAATAAAAATAAATAAATAAATAAAATGTAAAGATTGAGGAGAGAGAATATTTATTTTTTTGGAATTTTCGACAGCATTTTCCCACCCCGCATGGGGTAAAAAATGTGCGAAGAGGAAGGAAAGTGCAGGAGGGACACACTAACTTTCAAAATGCCGCAAATTAAAATTTTCAAAAAAAAAAATAAATAAATAAATAAATAAGGAGGTGGAGGAGAGTGAAGAGAAACTAAGTTTTGGATTTTTTTTTCAAAAATTTTGGCAGCATTTCATTACCCCCATGGGGTCGAAGTGTGCCGTCAAGAAAAAGACTAAGCAAAATAAGAAGATTTTGCCAGCACTTCGCTACCCCCAAGGGGTCAAGATGTGCTGAAAAAGACTAAGTATGAAGAAAACGGAAAATTTCGGTAGCACTTCGTTATCCCCAAGGGGTCAAAATGTGCGCCGACAACAAAGAAAGACTAAGTCCTAACAAGATATAGAGGTGCCGCAGAAAATTTCAAATTTTCAGAATAAATAAAATAAATAAAAAAATAAATAAAAAAAATAAGAAAAGAAGTAGGGAATAAGATAATTCAGATTTTTGGAGGAAAATAAAATTTTACATCAAAGAGAAAGAGAAAAGAAGGAAAAACAGAAAAATTCGGAGTTGGGTGTGGGGGGGGATGGAAAAGTGATGAAGAAAGAGAGAAAGAAGTGAGAAGAGAAGGAAAAAGGTAAGGTGGGGGATAGGGGAGATGATGGGATAGTAGTTGGGGGAGGGAAGGAGGAGAAGAGGGTGGTAGAATGGGAGAGAAGGATATGAAAAAGGTGGAGAGGAGTAGATGAGATTAGTGAGAAATGGTGAGTGGGGAGGAGAGGAGAGAAAAAGGTTGTGGAAGATGGGTGGAGAGGGAGGGGGGAGTAGAGAGTAATGGTAGAAGAGAGAAAAGGTGATTAGATGATGGGGGAAGAGATAAAGGGGTTGGGAGGTAGTAGGTTAGTGGAGAGCAATGATACCAGGCTCTTGGTTAGCCAAGAGCAACAAGATCACCAAGATTCAATGGATCTTGGCCTTCAAGCAACCCCTTGGAAGAAGGGGTCTTCAAACTGCTACAAGCTGCCAGCACGGCAGAAAGATCTGATCAGACTGATCAGCTCTTCCAAGTGGAAAGTTTGGGAGAGATTTTGATCTCTCAAACTCACATTCTCCACGTGTAGTGCAGCCCCCTAGCCAGGGGGGTCTTCAAGTGCTGCCACGTGGCACTCTCGTGGCCACGGGGAGGGAGAAAGGAGAGAGAGGGGAAATCCGTTTTTTGCCAATAACTTTTGACCCGCTGGGCGGAATTTGGCAAAAAAGGATTTGTTGGAAATCTTTTTCGAAGGCGCTTCCAACGAGGTATGGCGCGACTTCAGCCGCGGCCTCTACAAATAGCACTCGTCAAAAGAACCGAGCGCGCGCAGTTTTGGAGTTGGCAAAAAAACATCGCAATCTTTGAACGACCGTAGCTCCAAAACTGGCGCACAAAATTTAACAATCTATAGCTTGTTGGAAGCGGCTCGTCGCGAGCTTTCCAACAAGCTAAAGATGAAAAACTTCTGACACCGGATGCAGAAGTTATGATTAAAAATGTGCACCGGTGTCATAATAAACGTGAAGTGGCGAGTTTTTTTGCTCAAGCCATGTGTGAAATGATGAAGGGGGTGGATGGGGGAGGGGAGCAGGGAGAAACGCCTGCTCTGATACCAGTGTGCCGGACCCGCCGGGATGGCGGTCCAACAGGGTGGAGAAGAAGGGTGGACGAAGGAGGAGGTAGAGATGGAGCTGGAAGGGACAGCGCAACTCCGACGCAGACTCCACACGCACGTACTCCAAGATCTGCAAAAGTGAAGAACGAGGAAAAACAGATAACTGCTGGGGTTTACCCCCAGCGGACTGACTGACTAGACTGGACTGGCCTGGTACCGACAGTGGTACCGGGCAGGACTAGAACAGCACACGGCCTGGTCCCACAGGCCGAACTGGGCAAATAGCCAAATAGGCCCTGGCTGTAGGCCAAGGCGGATGAAGGCCCGCTGCATCTGAAATGTTGGCTCTGATGAAATGAGGTATCTTCTCGGTCTCTTGTGTTGTGACCATGGTTAGAGAGGGTTGGACTGCAATCTGCCATTCACTTTTTTCTGGGTTGAATCGGAAGGGCATGATTGGAGTGGCAGGGGAGAGAGAGATGGTGTCGATCTTGGTTGTTACAGCCAGATCTGATGGGTTTTCATCAGCAATTCTGTTCAGGGAGCGGGAGACTTTTCCTAATTCCTGGTTTTGTTCTTCCAGGTGTCTTGTTTGCCTCTCGAGAATGGTAATTTGTTTCCTCTTCTCCTTCTTCTAGTTGCTGGTTTGGCCGATTAGATCTTTGGCGAGTGCTTTCATTTTCTCTTCCTTTGATGCTTGTTCGCCTTGTCCTTTTGACCCCGTGGTGGTGTCAATCTCCTGCTGTGACTTTTCCTTGTCATTGCAAAGGTAAGAGATTGGCCATTCAGTTGGTTTTGTGTTAGAGGTGCTCGCCATGATCTCCATCCCTTCTTCATTCTTGTCTACGTATTGTAGAGCAAGGAGTTCTGAGAAGGTATTCTCACCTTGCAGTGCATCGTAAGGATTTGGGGAAGTTGGAAATCCGGTCAGAATGTCTGAGCTTGCAGTCTTTTGGAGGCTGCTGATGTGCCTGGCGTGGGCCAGTCGGATTTCCATGTCCAGATCTCGACGTGATTTCAGTGAGTTGATGTACTCGTCAAGCCACTCCATAGAATTGGAAGAGTCGTCTTCCATGTCCGTGTCCTGGTTGTCCTCTACTGTCCTTGTGGGCGGGGATGTGTCGAGCTGCATGTCGTTGGACTTGTCGCCTGATGACCCTTTCACTTCCCTGAACTTTTTCATGGACGGTGGTTTGTCTGATCCTTTGGTTTCTTCTTCATCGCCTCTGAGTTTTCTTTTCGATTGGCCTGAATTTCCTTTGTTGTACCTGTCGCTGTTCTTTGTTTCCAGAGCCCCTCTGTGCTGCAGAATCTCGAGGTATGATTTTTCTGCTTCCCTTCCAATGCTGTGGACTTCGCTGAGGATCTGATTTTTGTGCATTGTCTGTTCAAGGTGAGCAGCGTTTCCAAGTGTGAAATTATCGTACCTGTGTGTTGTCTTGTCGTACCTTTTCCACCTGCTTGCCATCTACTTCCAAGAGGGAACACATCCGGTTTGCATGCTGGTTCGGCTTCTGACAGGGTCCATATCCACGCTGGGGTTTCTTTCAGGTCATCAAAGACCCAACCTGCGTATGCTGGATCGTTGATGATCCAGATGCCCTTCAATGCTTCGGCTTCCACCGGCATTGAAGGGTGCAGCCTTTTCCCGTCCCCTTTCTGTTGTTCAGGGGGCAAAGGGGATCATTTCCCATGTGCCCTTTGATTCTGCATCTGAAGCACATGGGGTTTGCTTTCGTGGAGATGTACACTGTTTGAATTTGGTGGCCCATTCTGAAGAACCATTTGTCTGGGAGCTCAGGCGGGTTGCTTGCTTTGAGCTCCACGCATGCAATCCTCCGGTTGTAGGTCTGAATCTTTTGTTTCTGTGGGGTGCCCAGTCCTCGACGGAGGGTTCCATTTAGGAGATGTCTCAGACTCTTGGATCTGGGCTGTGAATGTTTGTTTAGGTGGCGGCCAGCATTTTCCTTCTCTCTTCCTTCTTTGCCCTTTCCTCCGTGATTTTGGCTACAGCCTGCTCTGCGTCTTTGCCCAGCCATTCCTCTCAAAGGAGGAACTCTTCTGTTTCTTGAACGCAGATGTACAGTCTTTGTCCCATTTCCATACAGTTTCCTTCCTTTGTAATCTGCGCAATGGTGTACCGATAGACATAAAGTTCCTGACAAACTTTCTACAACAATTGGTCAGTCCTAAGAATGAAAGGAGTTATGTCATCGTGTGTGGTTTTTGGCCAGTCCCTAATAGCTGGAATCGTCTGATTTCCTGTCTGCATCTTCATCAACTACATGTCCGAGATACAAAATTTAGCGCTTGGCCCATTCACACTACTACAGTTCTAAACTAATGCTGTCTGTTAGGTGTTAACCTTCCCCTATCAGAGATACATAAGCACATGGACAAAGACTTGCACTCCGCACTCCAACGGACACGCAAATGGGCATTCATAAATGATCAGCAGGACACCAGACTCAGAAAACGCAGCAAAACAGACTCAGATTCGGAAAATCTCAGCAAAGCGGATGAAAGGACAGCAGCTTCTCAGAAAAGTGCACATTCCTCGGCCTGCAGCTAAGACACCGCATTCCAAGTGTAAAAAGAGACCGTGTACTGCATAGTCATGACAGCAATGTACTGCCCAACCCACCCCCAAAAGGAGCGTTACTCACTAGCACGTTTCGCCCAAGGAGGCTTGCAACCATTTTGGGACCCATTGCCAAACACAGGTCATACTTCCATTTACTTTTTTACTCCCTAAGAAGAGTGGCTAGTGCCTCATAACCTGTTCATCACTGATGGTTACATACGTGCACCATTCACCCACCTGGCAGGCAGCCCACCTCCTCTGTCAAGGCAGCAAACATATGGCAAGGAATAAGCACATTAGAAAAAAAGAGTCAGTGTCCCAACAGACCGTCTAATGGTTGCCAGTGAGCAATTTGGACTATGCATCACTGAAAAAAGGGACAGCCTTGATGTACACCCTCATAACACGATGTAATTAGTTTCCATCACCTCTACCATGTATACTATTGAAACGGTTTTCACCTTTCTGCGGTCACAGATGCGGGCCCTAGAGTTCGATCCCCAGACCTTACCTTGCCCCTGTACAGTATCGAGTTGACCCCCGAGTGTTTGCCCGTGACCTGTAGAGCATGGTTCATCAGATCAAATACACTCACAGAATAATTGGAGATACCACAAGCGAATACCATATAACCTAGGTGGCTACAAGTAGAATAAGCAATAACCCTTCAGGGGTTCGATCTGTAGGTCTGTCGAGTAGGGGTCACAGCTCTGTAGAGGTCGTAAATGTAGGTGTTCTGAGAGGTCAAGGTCGTAGCTGCTACAGTCCTGAGAGGTCAAGGTCGTAGCTGCTACAGTACTCGAAAGGCCAAGTCCACAGACTTCCGGAAGGTCCAGAAGTGGCCTTTCGAAAGTGTCTCACGTTTAGGCAAAGGCAAGTGGGCAAGTGGTGGAGTCCAACTTCGATGAGTCAGCGGTACCCAGTCCCAGTCTCACTTTGCACAGTCAGCAAGTACCATGAGGGACTGTGCACCATGGGCCCGGTGGAAAGGGGGCAGACCAACCAGTTACAGAAGTATAAATCAAGAGGCAGCGCCCAGCCATTCATTCATTTGCTGTGTAAGCCATGCGGAAGGGCTGCTACAGCATCTTGTGCGAAGGTGGTCTGCAGGTTGCCCGAAGGCGAAGTGGGCTGAAGAGCGAGACCGTAGCCATAGCCGGTAGTGGTAGAGCGGCCATAGCCGCGACAGGAAGAAGATAGGTTTAGTGCGTGTCTGTCGCGGTATTCAAGGTGATCCAGAGTTGAGTATGTGCGAAGGGTGGTGTTGGACACAGTGACGAGAGTCGAGTGCGCAGGTGCTGAAGCGCCATAGTTTGTTGGAGCGATTTTGCATCTGAATTGTGTTCTCGTTTCCATACCTCTGAGCTTTGAGTGGGCGCGAAGCGCCAGTGTGAATCGCCATCTGTTTGCATGTATGTAAAGTGGAAACCACCATGCTCCCCATCCAGCTCAGTGCAGCGCAGCTCGGCTATGGCTGCCTGCTCTCCCTGCTCGCCCGTGAGCGCGTGGGCCTGGCCAGCGTTTAGCGCAGCATGCAGCCAGTGCCCGAATGCCAAATGCGAGGGCAGGCACTTTCCTAAATTGAAGTGGCCTGGCTGTGCTGGGCCCCTGCCCAGAAGCTTCCGGTAGGCCCTGAGAGGCTGAGCCCCGGTCCAAACAAATCAGGCCCAGGGCCTGTGACGGTTGCCTGTGCCCAACTGCCTGCAGCCTGTGTTCGGCACATGTTGTGTATCTGGCCCAGGGCCTGCATTGGTTACGTACGAAAAAGGCAGTCAGGGCCTGGGCACTCTCAACCAACTGGCGCTGCACAACTGCCTGAATTTCCCAGTTGTGTGGTGGCCAAAAAAAAATAGGCCTCTTGGCCTTGGTCGGCCCCCCCTTCACTTAGGGCAGCCGACAGTGCTGCTTGCAGGCCCAAAAAGGGGCTTGTCGGGGCCTTATGCCTCGCAACATACTTTTTTTCAGTTTTTCTTTTTTTTATTCTTCTGCATAACGTACTTTTTTTTCAGTTTTTTTTTTTCAGTTTATTCTTCTGCATAACATACTTTTTTTTCAGTTTTTTTTTTTTTTCTTTCAGTTTATTCTTCTGCATAACATACTTCTTTTCAGTTTTTTTTTTTTTTTTTTTTTTTTTTGAGCTGGGACTTTTTTGGTCCTTGCACCGCCGGGCCACCCATGCAAACAAGGTGGCCCCGGCAGTCCGGCTGGTAGCCTAGCTTTTTGGATTAAAATAATGAGAACCGATCGAATTGAACTTTGTAGCCTAGCTTTCTGCATAAAATACTTTCTTTTTGCTGGGACCTTCTTTGGCCCTTGCACCGCTGGGCCGCCCATGCAAACAAGGTGGCCCGGGTGGCCCAGCTGGTAGCCTAGCTTTTTGGATTAAACTAATGAAAACCGATGGAATTGAACTTTGAAGTCCTCGCCCCCTTGTTTGGGCCGCAAGGGATGGAGGTGAGTGCCATTTGGGCTTTTGAATGTTGAGAGAAGGGGAGGCGGTTTAAGTGGGGGTAGGTTGATGGATGGTAGTCATCCATGCTGCTTGCATCTTTAGGCGAGATGGACGGTAGGAGGGCATAGCAGCAATAGAGATGGTGGCTCTGTTTTTATAAGTCTTGGCGGAGTGGGGAGTTTCTCAGTGGAGATGTTGCTGTGGTGTGTCACTCAACATTCTGTTAGTCCGTGTCATGATGTTTGATTGTTGAAACGTCTATAGGTTGCAGAACTGTTTTCATGATTTTTCATGAGTTTTTATACTTTCTGGTAATAGTGTGTGGTAGGCCAGAGAGGGGTGGGGTTGTGGTGTTTGGGTTTCCGTGGTGTGCCCAGTAGCTCATCTGTTACCTCGGTGACTCTGTCACTTTCAGCGACCCACAGATGGCCGATGCCAGAGAGACATTGGCCGGTGATGGGGTAAGGTTGCACTGCCCTGTGACCTGATGCTAGATGGCAGTACGGGGCCTGGGGAGCTGCCGTGGGGGCATTTCCAGTGGCCATAGGACGGCCGAGGCCAGAACTACGCTGGCCGGGGCTGGGGCGAGGTTGCGGGTGTGACTACCATCCAACAACCTATGCTTGTTGGGGGTGTGGGGCCTGGTAGAGAGATTTGGGAAGTGGCTGCGTTGGCGGAGGTTCGTTTTTATCTGTTGGCCCGTGTTGGGTACTTTTTGGGTATCTTTCTTTCTTTCTTTCTTTCTTTCTTTCTTTCTTTTTTTCTTTTTGAAAGGAAACATGACCTCCAGTTAGGCAGGTTGTTGTAGAGACTGGCTACTAGGCATAGGACAGGCCTGCCAGCACCTGACCATTTGATCATCCTGATGTATTGCCTAACTGGTCCCCTATGTGTCACCTTCAGCGACCCACAGATGGCCGATGCCAGAGCGACGTTGGCCGGTGATGGGGTAAGGTTGCACTGCCCTGTGACCTGATGCTAGGTGGCAGTACGAGGCCTGGGGAGCTGCCGTGGGGGCATTTCCAGTGGCCATAGGACAGCCGAGGCCAGAACCACGCTGGCCGGAGCTGGGGCAAGGTTGCGGGTGTGACTACCATCCAACAACCTATGCTTGTTGGGGGTGTGGGGCCTATAGAGAGCTTTGGGAAGTGGCTCCGTTGGCGGAGGTTCGTTTTTATCTGTTGGCCCCTGTTGGGTACTTTTTGGGTATCTTTCTTTCTTTCTTTCTTTCTTTCTTTTTTTTTTTTTTTTTTTTTAAAGGAAACATGACCTTTCAAACTTTTTTGTCTTTTTTTCTTTTCTTAAGTCCAGGTTGTTGTAGAGACTGGCTACTAGGCATATGACAGGCCTGCCAGCACCTGACCATTTGATCATCCTGATGTATTGCCTAACTGGTCCCCTATGAGACACCCTCGCACCCTTACTCATCACCACGATCCCTGGCGCACCGATGGCTATGGTAACTGCTTGCCCCAGCTTACTTCCCCTTGTTGAGGGTGCAGGGGGTGTTCATTTGTAACATTCTCTGCCTGATTTTGGGTAAGCGGGGCATATGGGATCGTTGGTAGGTTGTAACATGTTCTGATAGTGTGTTTCTGCCGTCAGGATGGTTGGATGGCGCAGCAGCAATAGAGATGGTGGCTCTGTTGTATTAAATCTTGTTGGAATGGGAGTAGAGGGGTACGAGGGTGGTTCAGCTTGGGTGCAGAAATCCGTTCTCTCAGCTTTTGTGTGGTGTTATGTTTGGAGTTATTATGTAGGAAACTTCGTTACGGATGCAAGGGCAGAAGGTAAATGCCATTAGGATCTGGAGGAGGAGGGGGTTCATGGGAGCTGTGGCATACTGATACCACACGGGCCCCAGTTAGGGCCCGGTTCTGTAATAGGCACAGTTTAGGCCTAGGTACCAGGTCACGACGGTCCCACCTAGGTCCAGGTAGGCCTAGGAACCGTCCGTTCAGTTTAGGGTCCAGTAGGCCAGGTACCGGTCCATCGGTAGCCCAGCCGGCGGCGCAGTTTTGGCGCCCACTTTTCAGATTCCGAAATCGGATCTGAACCGTTGGGCCTGATCAACGGTCCAGATTCGAAGGCCCTCAGTAGGACTGAGGCCGACCCAGCACTATATCAGCTGGGTACCAGCCTCAGTCGGTAGGTTAGTAGAGGACAGGAGGTTAGTCTTCAGGATTAGCACAGCGCTTCAGCGTTAGCAGGATTAACGCAGCGCAGCAGCGTTAGTACGAGCAGCGAGGAGAGACGCGCGCAGCGGCGAGGAGGAACCAGTGCAGCAGTTGGAACAGCGCCAGCCAACAGCCCAGCCCGCAGCCCAGCGCCAGCCTCCTGCAGCGCCATAGCTACCGGGTCAGGTACCAGGGAGGAAGGCCTTGCCTTCTCTCCCTCTTCCTCCTCCACCACTCTCTCTCTCTCTCTCTCTCTCTCTCTCTCTCCTCCTACCTTCTAAGTCTAAGTCTACTCCTGGGTTCTCCTACTGGACTACTACGAGTATGAAGGATGGTGACGAGTTCTGATGACATTGGAGACAGCGACATTGAGACTGTAGGTTGAGGACAACTCTTGGGATCTGATTTCATCTTCTTCTGAAGAAGTACCTTGACATTGTGAGATCGATATCTGAGACGCTGTGAGACTCTGTGTTCGCGACATTTCGGATTTGCGCTACTCTTGACAGTACAAGATACTACTTTGGAAATATCGAGTTGACGTCATCTTCCCTCTCCTCCTCCCTTCGTCTCTCTTCTCCCTCCATTCGTCCGTGTACGATCTCAGACCCTGGCCTTTCATCTATGTCCAAGGCCAGGGCTTTCACACCACTGATGCATGATTGAGAGTGTTTGAGTGCAGTCCAAGTCAGGTCAGAGTCAGTCCATGGGTATCAACTCTTCTGCTGTATTTGTATTAACTCTGTATTATCTGGTCGGTTCTGGGAATCTGCGCCATACTTATGACTGTGTTTCACGAGTATGGAACAGGAGCACCCTTCGCCACATCCAGGCTAAGTGGGTGTGTGTGTTTGCAGGATAGGATGTAACACGTTCTGACAGTGCATTAGTGCCATCAGCATGGTTGGAGGATACAGCTGCCACAGAGATGGTGGCTCTGTTGTGATAAGTCTTGCCAGAGTGGGGAGTGTAGGGGAGAGGGTGGCTTTGTGTCTGGTCTGGTAATTCCTTCTTTAGAGATTTTCCTGGTTCTGTAGTCATATTCGTAATTGTTCTGGTAAAAAAATCTTAAACCACTAGTACCTGCCGGTTGGGGCGGTCGTTAATGCGGAAGTCGAATCGGTCTGCCCCTCCGGTCCAATTCATTCGAGGCCGGGGGGTACAAAAAATGTGGTAGGTACTGGTTGTCTGTGTGTCCTAACAACGGGCAACGGACGGAACTAAATGCCGTTGTACCCGTTGAATACCCCGGAGCCCCCGGAGCCCCCGTTGAATCCCGTTTAACAGGAAAACGGGGGTCTGCCGTTGAATCTGGAAGAACGGATTGGGGGCGTTTGGCCTCGGACACGTGGCCCTTCATGCCCAAACACTAAAACCAGAAAAAAAATTAAAAAGTTGACTCTCCCCTAAGAGTCCCCAAACCTACCTGGAAGCCCTTTAAACCACTACAAGCCCTAAATCCCCCTTCCCCCGCCCGCCCCATCCTCTTGTCCCCAAACCTACCCGGAAGCATGTATGTGTTTGTAAGTGTGTGTGTGTGTGCGCATGATTGTTGGTGCGTGTGTGTTGTCATATTCGCTATACACTCAAAAAAAGCATGACTGTACCAGACTGTTTCGTCGGACTTTGTGTGTGTGTGTGTGTGCGTGTGTGTGTGAGTGTGCGTGTGTGTGTGTGTGTGTGTGTGTGTGTGTGTGCGTGTGTGCGTGTGTGTGTGTGTGCGTGTGTGTGTGTGTGTTTATGTGTGTTTGTGTGTGTGTATGCGTGTCTTTTTTTTATTTTATTGTTTTTATGTTTTCAATTTTTAGAAAATACATGAAAGTTAAATTAAAAAAAAAAAACACGTTGTTGTACATCTTTTAAAGATCTACAACCCTATATTTTTAATTTGTTTTTCTTTCTTTTTTTTAAGCCCTAAAAACATCTCTGTGAAACCAAAAGGCCATCCTAAAAATAAAATAAAATTAAAAAAAGGCCATCCTGTCCAGTTGAATTTTTCAACGCGAAACCTGCGTTGAATGAAATTTTGGACACACAGCTGGTTGTTTGATACTTCTGTAATGACCTAACCAAACACGGACTGAGACACACAGCTGATTTCTGAGTTTTGCTCATGGACTGAATGCCTTGCTGAGTTTCCCGCTTGCTACCGAGATCTCTAAGTCTGTGTGTGTGCACGCTTGCTGGTCTGCATGTCTGTCCGAGTGCTTGTCGGTTTGTGTGTGTGACCCGCAAGGGCACTTGTTCGTTCATTGGGCCCAAAGGGCCGGTACTTACCTGTGGCCGTGACATTGAGGATTGCAGCAGGGAAAACACTCAAGTGGTGGGGAAAGAGGCCCTGGGCACTTGAAGCAGCGGGAAACACTTAAGTAGCAGGTAGGCCAGTACCACACCATTTAGAGGTAGATGTGCCGGGTACTCGAGGCCGAGGAGAAGAGGACAAAAGTTGGCATTTTAGAAGGCCCAGTAGTTGTAGGCTAGGTCTAGGCGGGTACCAGTCCAACCAGTCTGAGTCTAGGGCCTGTACGAAGGTAGGCCAGTACCACACCATTTAGAGGTAGATGTGCTGGGTACTCGAGGCTGAGCAGAAGAGGACAAAAGTTGACATTTTTAGAGGCCCAGTAGTTGTAGGCTAGGTCTAGGCGGGTACCAGTCCAACCAGTCTGAGTCTAGGGCCTGTACGGGCAATGATGCTTCCCTCCGAAAGGGAGGAGGTACCGGTTAAGGCCGAGCGGCCTCGAAGTCACCGCCCAAGAGGCAAGTAGGCCGCTATATCTCCGGGCTGAGCCAAGAGCTCAGCCTCGTTCTCAGTGTGCAAGTTTGGCGACACACTGGTCGGAGCACTGCCTGGAGTTGCTGGGGAGGAGCAAGGACAGGAGCAGGAAGAAGATCAGGACTAGGAGGGAGGAGCGCTAGAGGTACTCACCTGGCTATGGTGGATGCCATCTTCATCACCTTGGTGGACGCTGCAGCAAGAAGGCCCCAGTTGGGGTAGCGCTACACCAAGAAGCTTTGAGGCAGAGTCAGGCATGGCGGCCCGAGCTAGAGCAGCCATAGCTGCTTTGTGTTGTCCTTTGGACATCAGGGCAAGGCCCTAGTAGTCCGCCATAGCCTCGGCCTTGGACGAAGGAGGAGGGAGGGTGGCCATGGCTATGGTGGACCTCGCGTGATACCTGCAGTAGAAGAGGGATTCGGACATTGATTCTGGTTCAACCATTCAACGCTGTTATTATTATTTCTTGTGTGAATAAGAGAGGAGGAGATGAGGAGGAGAGTGGTTGGCAAAGAAGAAGAGCATTCTCATTGGTCTATGCTGGTGTACATCATCTTCTTCTTCTTTCTTTCTTCTTCTTCTTCTTCTTCCCCTCTCTCTCCTCTCAAGTTCATTCATTTCTTTTTGCAAGTGGACGGCATTGTGCTTTCTGATGAATGTGTACTTCGAAATTGGCCAGGATCATAACACTTCAGTAGCTTAGCAAATCTTTCACGAAAAAAAAAAAGATAAGAATCTTGGGGAGGAGCAAAGAGTGGTTTGCATACTGCTCAGAGACCTTGATAGTGAGTCCACTGGTGAGCCCCAGGAACTGGCAATGGTCAGGCTTCTGATGGACAAAGTGTAAAACATTAAACCATATTTTTGATCTGGAAAAATAAAAAAGAAGTCCTATCCCAGCAAGCTCTAAGCCCAGCTAACAGGAAAATCCAATTCACCCAATCAGACCGCTTCTCAAAGCCTGAAAGGGGAAGGTACCCACCTGCTGCTTCCACATACTAATTTACTACTGCCGTTATCAAAGCTGAGGAGTCTAGAACTGTGAGGCCAACTATCAAGCGATTGTTCTTGAGCAATAATGATAGCGTAAGAAAGTCGGCGGCCTCCTGTTCGCTGGCAACATTGGTGACAAGTCCGATACAGACCCACCAAAAGGTAATGGAGTGTAAATAATGGACCTCAGATCGACCTACGTTTTTTAAGGACGAGGGAGATAACACCTTTCGCAGTAGGGTTCACCCACTGCACAACTTCTGTGACGGGCACCAAATGTCATGTTCAAAACGTGTCAGCATATTGCTCAAGATAAATTACTGGGAGGCTGCCAGCACGGCTTGGATGCTTCCCGACTGGAAGCTTATCGCTCGCAGCACGAACCTCATTTCCATACCGGTTGTCAACCGACTCCCTTGTCTCGTCACAGTGTTGGATTTCTGAAATACAAGTGGGCATATTTCTGTTCATTGCCATAAAGCCCTTGTTATTACCATGGTTACCAACCGGACGTCCGGATCCCGATCCGGACAGTCCGGTGTCTGGTGTCCGGGTCCGGAGTCCAGTTCGGAGGGAGGGCCTGGTTGGACCCCGATTTCGAAAAATTCAGATTTTTTTTTGGGGTTCCAAGGCCGTTTTTTTTTGGGGTTCCAAGGCCGTTTACCTGGGCCTGGGGTACCCCGGAAAAATAATGCTGATGTTTTTTGAGAACCGGTACCCCAACCAGACAGGCCCTCAAAGGGACCTCTGTGTGATAACATTGGCAGACAAGTTCACTGCTTTGCTCTTATTTGGATGGAATCTTGGTGCATTTGAGCTCTCTTCTTGGTACATGACTATCTGGACTTCTGCATGATTTTGCAACTTGATTTTCTGTCTATCGCTCTCGCTCATAGTACTTGCATTTTTGTGACGTGGGAGGAGGGTCTGGCCAATGGGAGGGGCGACCAGGGATGGGAGGGCGATGAAGGATGAGAGGGAGATGAAGAATGGGAGGGCGATGAAGGATGGGAGGGGCGAGCAGGGATGGGAGGGCGATGACGAATGGGAGGGCGCTGAGGGATGGGAGGGTGATGAAGGATGGGAGRGAGATGAAGGATGGGAGGGGCGAGCAGGGATGGGAGGGCGATGGCGCCAGACAGAGATGAGCAGGGATGGGGATACTGTGTTGGTGGGGCCTGAGGGCGATGACATTGGCACACCAGTTCACTGCTTCGCTCTTATTTGGATGGAATCTTGGTGCATTTGAGCTCTACGCTTGTTTTTTTTTGTTTGTTTATTTGTTTGTTTCTTTTTTTTTTCTTTTTTTTTTTTTAATCCGGACAACCGGACATCTACACAGCAAACCGGACTGTCCGGTTCCAGATGTCTGGATGTCCGGTTAACCGGACGTCCGGTTTGATCCAGACACGGGTCCGGTGTCCGTGTCCGGTTGTCCGGTTGTCCGGGTCCGGGCCAACCATGGTTATTACACTGTCAGTATTTTCTCCGAACCTCAAACCAACAAGTCGCTTACCCGGGTTGAAAGGCCCAGGTAACCTTCTTAAGGTTCACGGGGATAGATTATTGTAATTATCGATCTTGAACGAGGAATGCCTAGTAAGCATGAGTCGTCAGCTCGTGCTGATTACATCCTGGTCCTTTGTGCACACCGCCCCCCTCCATTACTTAGTAAAATGGCAACCGTGGACCCGGACCCAGACATGTCTGGACTGAGGCCCAGACATTTGTCTGGACTGGTCCAAGCGTCCGGCAATCCGTAAGAAACAGTACTAAACGCAAATGAAGTCAGTTTAATGAACACAATCAATGGCAGTTGCGAGTAAGGGGACGGAACTTTAGTACTTACCGTCTTTCACTACTCACAACCTGACAGCTTCATACTGTCACAGACATTGACAATGGCTCAAACAACTCTTGAAACCAGTTCTCCACAGACCGATCCCAAGAGACTTCAGAAAGGAGTACGAAAATCAGAAAGAAACAGAACTTTGAACTATGAAGGTAGACTTCTTCCTAATTCATATTCATATGAAAATTGAAATTTAAACTGTTAACAGTGTTAAGTTATTCAGATCTGTGTAAGAACAGATCTGAGATCTGGCCAGGACCAGATCTAAGACGGGATCTCAGATCTGACCAAAATCCTCTCTCTCTCTCTCTCTCTCTCTCTCTCTCTAGGTTGATGTTCTGTGGCGCTTTGCAGCCAGCGCTTCATCTTTGGAGTGGGACTCATCCTCTTCCGATGAACTACCACCGTAGTACAACAGCAGAGGGAGCTGTTGGACGCGTCTGGCGGCGTCCGGTAGGCCCTGAAACGATCAAAAAATATCGGGGGCATTTTTTGGGGTTGGCCTAGGACCCGAAAAACGTCCTAGCCCCCCCCCAAAAAAATTCGAATTTTTCAAAATTGGGCCCAATCCAGACCACCGGACCGGACCGGACACCAGACCCAAACCCAGACAACCGGACCATCTGGATTCCAGTCCAGACATCCGGCCGGTTACCATGCTTAGTAGTAAGTTGTTTTTTTTTTATAGAATTAAAAAAAATATAAATTGTTTTTTTTTTAAGATCTTTTTTTTTTTTTTTTTCGAATCATCCATAGTCATAGTTGTGTAAAATAAACTCAAATCGAGGCATTTGCTGATGTGGCAAATGGACTGGAGAGAGAATGGGAAAGCAACACAACAACAAACTTTCTCTTTTCTAAAATGACATTCTAAACATTCTGATATCATTTCGCCCCTTCCCCACATGTTGAGATCCCTGAGCTATGTGCTGACGTGACCATCAAAGGATTGGAAGGAGGTCATGAGAGAAACTGGGGACATGAGAGAGAGGATGATGTGATTCTGACGTCATGTTGTCAACGTTCTTGTACTATTTTGGTTGAACTCCATTCCTTTCCCCCGTCTTGGTGAAGAGGAGACGTGTGCAGCTTTCCCATTTTAGGGAGACCCGTTCAATCAGTGAACCCTAGTCTGCCATTTGCATTGCCCAGAAAGGAATGGATGAGATCAGGGATTCCTTGTCCTTCTAAAGCAAAAAAAAATGCCGAAAATCAGGAATATAATAATTCAACTTGGGAATATAATAATTCAACTTCTCTATCCTGTTAAAGGGAATAGAAGGTCTCACGTGATGGTCGCACATGCTGCCCAACAGTCACATGCGTGACTGCAGCTGCCTGCTTGACCTGGGGCCCGACGTACCTGTTCAAGTTCATGGCTGAGCTGTTAGGGGTGCTTGGTGTTTTCCTTTCAAGTTGCGGTGGCGTGATCTGTCATTCTGCGTTTGTTTTCTCTTTTTTCGTCCTGTAGTTCCGGGATTGCTGTAATCTGTGCGGTGTCACTCTGCTACAGAACACTCCAACTGTATGTGGATGAGAAGTACAACCTCCCATCAGTAAACAGGTCATGAGTTCGAATTGCAGTTTAATCAAGACGTGTGTGTGCAGTTCTATGCTTGGGTTGGTGCGCAAGTGCGTGTTGGTACCTCAAGTCCACATAGTACGACCCTCCCCGGTCCACATGGTGCCACACCACCCACATAATATCACCCAGCCCGCATAATACCACCCAGCCCACATGGTACCACCTAGCCGTGCCAAGGGCCAAGTAGTGTCTCCATGTATTTTTTTGTTTTTTTAACATTTACCGCGCTCCTCCGTCCGCGTAAGAGCTCTTCCCTAACCAAGCGACCTATGGTACATTAAAATGGCTCCTTTCCATTCGTGGGGAGCATCACGTGGAAGGAACCGGGCACCGCATCCCATTTACGTAGTGTGGCACCCGGGACTGCTCAGAGCCTAGTCAAATTTGTTCGTCCTCTGCAAAACATAGAGATAGTGGAACTACGGAGACTGCATTGATTACCCTCGTAGGGGATTGACAATGTCCCCACCTCGTGCCAGCTGTGACCTATAACCTCACTGTTTGTCCATTCCTGCCTTCCTTTCCCTGCTTTTTCAGCTCCCTGGGCCAGCAACCTTTCCCCTCCCCACAGACCCTGTTTGTAAATTCTGTGGGCTTTCTAATCTGATCTGCCTTTAGCCCTCCAGCCTTCTCCTTCCACATGTCTTGTATGCTCCTTTGTCTGCTTACCCTTTTGGAATTGTGCTGAGCCCCGCCAGCCCAAATGGATTGAGAGGGGAGGATTGTCAGTGATGTATTCGGGTAGGGTGTCTGCAATGGGGATGGTAGGAATGGTAGAGGGGGCGGAGTTGGAGGTGGCGGGTTAGAGAAGCTGTAGATATGGGGGGGGAAGAGTGTGGAGGTTGGGGTGCATTTTGTGTCAGAAGAGGGGAGAGATATTACTGATAGTGGAGGTGGGATCAGCCGTGGCTGGTCCAGTGGCAGCGGGGAATATGAAGCCAACGACAACCTTGCCCCTGCTTGAAGGGCTTTCTCCCTGATGCCTGTATGTTGGGGGTCTCCTGGCAATGGGGTACTGAAGCAGTTTGATGGTCTTAGGGGCCATTTGTTTTCATGGACTCCCAGGTGTGCATTATTTTCTTGTGTGTTTTTCCTTTTCTTTTTCTTTTTCACTATGCTATTTTTTCGTCTCTCAATATCATCCACCTCACACTCTGGGCTAGCATGATCAGCAGAGTTCCACATTTAGCGTGGTCAACATATCGATGCACCTAATATACCTCTTGCCACCTACCTACCTACCTACCTACCTACCAAAGTTCACTAGGAGAGTGTGAATCTACTAGCATGGGCTGAGCCTATCCCCTCAGGGTTGAGCCCAACCCCTAGCACGGGATGCAAGGGACAAAGGAAAAGCCCCTACTGAGACCAACTGGGGGAAGCCAACTATCTCAGCTGGTGAACCCAATGCCCGCCGCAGGGGTCGTGGGGACTCGTATGGATGATGTGGGGAATTGAACCCACAACCTCCTGAATGCCACTTGCATGCTCTACCAACTGAGCTAGGCTGCTGGGCTTCGTTCTTTTCCCCACCAAAGGCAACTTTACTATGGACGCTGAAAACCGGGTCCAGTGTCCCTTACATCAATGACACACCCAACGCTTCCTTCCATTATGGCTGAAGGACCCTGAGACAGCTGCATTGATTCCTTCCTTTAGGTGAAGGATTTACCACTGCTCTACCCCTGCAGGGCTATCCTAGTCTCTGTTGTCAGTCCTCCGGCGCATCTAATGGACCTGTGCCAGCATCCCCTTGCCCTGTAACCCTGCTGGAGACTGGCTACTACATCTATTTCACACATTTTGCACTGAGGGTCAATCCATAGGGTCTCCAAACTCTTCTATTGTTTGCTCCCTTTCTCTTTGGTCCATGCTTGTTGCTAAATCTTGCACTAATCTCTTCCTTGCTCTAATAGTATCTTCTCTGATCAACTCTGCTATCTCTACGTTTGTCTGAATGAAACCAAAACTATGTTCTTTCCTCTCTGCTGAGCACCTCTCTCTCTATACTGCCATGAGGATAGCCAATCTGGTGGTTTTGCTGACATTGTGCAGGAATGCCATCCATTTGCGGTGAATCTGGTGGTTTTGCTGACATTGTGCAGGAATGCCATCCATTTGCGGTGAATCTGGTGGTTTTGCTGACATTGTGCAGGAATGCCATCCATTTGCGGTGGAATGTCCGCCGGTCTCCCCAATAGCATCAGTCGTATGTGCCAGTGCAGGTGTGCGCATCTGTCTGTTTTCTTTTTTTAGTCCCATTATACAGCTGGATGCACCTCACCAGTCAGGTATTGTGGGTGTGTGCGTCTGTCTGTTTTCTTTTTTGTGGCAGTGTGTTTTAGTCCCATTCAGTCCAGACAGTATGACCCACCCCACATGGTACCACCAAACCCAGGTAGGATTGCCTGGGCCACTGTTACATGCACAGATATGCAATGTACGTAATAAACCGAGAATCTGCAATGTGATGAAAAGGACTGAATAGACAATGCGGTACGAGTAGAATC
>BFEA01000766.1:314555-327500 GCA_003427395.1 Chara braunii
GAGAGAGAGAGAGGGGGGGGGAGGGGGGGGGAGAGAGAGAGAGGAAGAAGGCGAGAAAGGAGTAAGAGGGGGAGGAGGAGAAGGAGGAAGAGTAGGAAAAGGAAACCGCTGTGAGTGTGGCAAAGGGATGCAGAGGACTCACAGACGCTGGCGTTTTTCAAATCCTGGTGCCATTTTCAGGATATGCTCACGTCTTTGGAGCTTGTCAAGGGGTCGAATTCGCTCCACCAGCTTGTGGCAATCTAATCCACAAAGGACACATACACCGTGCTCAAGTTCAAACAGTTCCTGGAATCGAGAGCACATACCAGAAACGAAGGGTTATCCACAATGATAATCTAAATAAGAAGTCGAAGGATTATCTACCATTCTATTCAAAAGGAGGAAAGAGCTACGTGCAACGTTATGTATCACTACATTTTTCCCACCTATTCTCATAGTTTGAGAGGTTTACAATGCAATGGGCCTGCACTTAACTCGCAACACACTGCATATACACTTCAGCACACGAAACACACAAACCGACACTAGAGAACTCCGAGAATTGTTTGGAAATCAGTCTTAATACAACAAGTCACATGTACAATCCGACAGCTATGGACGTGACGCAACATCCTCTCTGAATGCTGTCCTCACCCTCTTTCACTCGACAGCTATGGAGCCTGGCGCTGTTGACTACAATTAGGTGACTTAACACTCCAGCCTCACTTTGTACTTGGTCGCAAAAGACCGCATCAGTGCTTCCGCAACAAGCTTGATTGGGATATGTTGACACTGCCTGTAGTTGGACTTTTGTATGTGATGCTTCACCTCCCAACCTTGGACTTTCCAGACCGGTACCCTAACTTGTTGGGCTTGGCCAGCCTTCAATGCATTCGGAATGTCCACCGACTTTCTCCGAACTTGGGCCGCAAACTGGACTGCACTCTACAGACTGACACTACGGCCCACTGGACGTACAGGCCTAGACTTGGCCTACCAACCTTCTGGACTGGGACCCTATGGTACACTGGACTTGGAATCTTGGGACCGGACTGCAACACGACACAGCTACACATGAAATCCTTTGAACAAGGCCGAAACATCAAAATAAGGTAGTAGTGAGTCTAGTGACACTTAAAAAACTCTTTTCGGACCGTAAATAAGCGGGTATTGGATACACAACATTGAAACGAGCAGAGTATGCCACAGTTGTTCAGCTTATTTCTATACTGAACAAGCAGAGTATGCCACAATGTTTTTCAGCTTTAGTTTTTTTTTGCTACTGTACATTGAAGCCATGGTGGCATGTTACTGAGCTTTTTCACCTACTTCCATACACCGATACATGAAAAGTAGGCACAACATTATCCGAATGGATGCATAGAAGTTCTTCTATATCAAAATCACCAAAGCGGTTTCCAACACCACAACACTGAACCAAAGCGATATGTGAGCAGCTTTCTTTCCATTGGTTTAATATACCATCCAAGTATTACAGAAAATTAGTGTCCAATTTACTGCTTTGGTGCGCCAATTGCCTTAAAAAGTGGAGAGCAGTGGTGTAAAGAGGGAGGAGAGCACAGAAGGTGACCTTGTCCCCACGCATGTAGAATTGAAATCACTCCTGTGCTTACGAGGGCGAGTTTGATGATGCCGCCCCCCTTTCCAGAGATGAGGGCGAGGGTAAGTTGACACCTTCGTAAGCACAGGAGTGAAGGAGGGCAATTTTTTGCTACCTTCTGAGTTTATAAAGTACATCATGCCTATAGATCATAAATTTTCTCTCACTGGAATCCGCTAAAAAGCCTGATCATCTATCATTTATTGTCTACAATGGTCCCATGCCCATGACCTGTAACTCATCATCTCTCCCTGGTTGTTCACAGACAAAATGCTAGCACTAGGAAACAAAATGGTCAAGTAGGCATAAATGGGCAGTGCTCTTACCTCGCGCATGGCTGCAAAGTTCGTCTTTTGCTGATATTCTTCCAAGCATGAGACGGAGCAGAACAGATCCTTCAGGCTGGTAGGAACGCTCGCCCCAGGTCCTCTATGCAGTGAAGACGCTCACACACATATGCACAGAGGCCCATGCAAAAAGATGCCCACAAACACAGTCCGTGCCCAAGGAAAGCAACAAAACGGTTGGTGAGCACCTGAATCTACCAATCCACCACATTGACGTCATCTTATGGTATCCTAGCATTCCCCTGTGAATGTGTTCGACCCTCACCCTGCCAACATTCCAATCAATTGCACTTGAGTTTCATTTCAGTGTATGACATCACTTCCCTCTCTGCCAATCTTCCTTTCTCCCGTTTTTCCTTCTCTCCTTCATTCCTCCCTTACTCCCGTCCCTCTTTCCCTTTTTTTATTCCTTCCTCCTTCCTTACTTCCCTTTGTTCATCCTGTTCTTTCTTTCTTCCTTCCTCTGACCCTCCTTTGGTTTCCTGCTAGTCCTTACTGTTCCTTCTTTTCACGCTTCTCTATCCCTCGGTTCAATTATTCTCCCTCCACTTTCTCCTCTTTCCTCATACTCTCCCTCCTTTTGTTTCTCCATTGTTTCCTTCCCCCCTTCCTCCCTCCGTCCCGTTCCATTTGTCTGCTTCTTCTTCACAGTCCCTTCCTGACTTCAACTTCCCTACACTGTCCTTCCCTCACTTTTAACTTCTCTTCACTGTCCTTCCTGCTCTCGTTATTCCTTTCTCTACTTGTCTTTCTCAACCTCCCTCTCCTCTCTCCCTCTTCTCTCTTCCCATTCATTCCTCCCTTCCCATCCGATCACATCACTAAATATTGACGGTTGATCTTACAGCACAACCACCTTGTGCTTTAAGTGTTTTGCCTTGGTTAACGTCCTCTCCTAGCCTTTCATACTTCTGCATCTCAGAGTTACATTCATCTCTCTTTAGTCCGTCCCTCCTTCCATCGCTTTCTTCTGTTTTCCTCGAGAGAGAAGGAGAGGACGAAAAAAAAAAGAACAAAGAGAAGGGAGGAAGCAGCGGGGAGAGAGAAGAGGAAGTGAGGGGGGAGAGGAGGTTGAGAAAGACAGGTTGAGAACGCAATAAGATAGACGAGAACAAAATGGAGATCTGGAAAGGACAGTGACGAGATGTTGAAGTGAAGGAAGAGGGGAGGGGAATACAAGAGTGAAGGAGAGGGGGGGGGGAACAAGAAAAAAGAGAAGGGAGGAAGCAGGGGGGAGAGAGGAGAGGAAGCGAGGGAGGAGAGGAGGTTGAGAAAGACAGGTTGAGGAGGCAATAAGATAGACAAGGACAGAATGGATACAGCTGGTTAACCGGGGGTGTTATTTCCGGCAAATTTTCCACCGAAATTGTCATACCGCGCTGATTTTTTTTTTTTTTTTTGCTTTTTTGAAGTTTTTTCCTTGTTTTTCCTTTTGTGTGATATGTATGTGCTTTAACGTACGTTATGTGTCCAGTTTTGACATGTTTGTTCGTTTTCTTTGCCCTGTTTTTCTTCTTTTTATTTTATGTTTGCATAATGGGCACATATCGTTTGTTTGCTAAATCTTGCACCTAAATTATTGGCGAAAACGGTGAATTTTTTACCTTCAGTTAACCATCTCTCCCTCCCTTGTTTCACTTCCTCTTCTTCATTCGTACTCTTTCCTCTCTTTCCCTCCTCTTAATAGTGATGACTGATTTCATAACAACCATATCTGAGTTTCAGATGTTTTGGTTCTCATAGTTTTGCGTCAATCGCTGAATACACCATGAGCTTATCGCTTTACCACGTTTGACCAAGTTCACTGGCAAGGCTAGAAAAAAGGGTGGCAAAATAGGGTCACCATGGGGAGATAACAGTAAGACACTGACCTGCAAGGTTTCATGCATAGCTTGCAAAGAGGTTCACCAGCTGCAGAAACCGCTTGAGTTGCCCTTCGTTCCATTTTGCAGGATGCCCAGACCACCTTCCTCCACTCACAATCCAGTGGGGGGGTAGCTGCCACATCATGCCTAGATGTCACTCGCTTGTTGCTCCCTCCTGCAGCAATACCCTGCCCATGGGTAGAAGAGAAAACCCGATCACTACGCCTGTCCTCTACCAGGTTTTGTGACAGCAAGATCAGCGACAGTCTCTAATGAGCAGACAAGTATAGTGGTTGTGTCCAAACATAAGAACATGTTGTGTGTTGGCAGAGTAGAAGACGAGCAGCAACAATCGACCAACTAGACCCCAAATAATGGTTGTGCTTTTGTTTCTTCGACTCTGTATCATCTTTCCATCCTCCCTGCCTTCCTCGTCCATTGCTCCTTTAATGGATTCCTCAAGTTTCAGATCAACCGCAATTGAACATTGCCGTTTGTAGTCCGAGAACCTGTGTTTTCTCAACTTCTCTGAAAAATCACATTGCCGTTTATAGTCCGAGAACCCGTGCTTTCTAAGATCGGCCTGTTTGCTGAGCGTTAGCTCGCCCATAATGTGAACACATGGCTTTCTCTGAAATCATTGAAGTTAGGGTCTATTTGCACGTCCACGTAGTAACCTGATTGGCAGTGATTGCCATGTTGTTGATCTGTTCCTCGGAAAGGACATATCTCATGATATCGGTAATTTTTGGGAAAACCGACTAACAGTCACAGGACTGAACTCAGCAACTAGAGCAACGGATCACATGGCAGCGACAAAAAAGGTAATTCTTTGATAGGCCAGTGACTCGGCGGTGAAGATTTTACAGCGAGGTCACCAGGACTCGATGCCCGATAGGCTTGGGGAATTTTGGGGAAACTGACTAACAGTCACAGGACTGAACTGAGCAAGTAGAGCAACGGATCACATGGCAGTGACGAAAAGGTAATTCTTTGAAAGGCCAGTGACTCGGTTGTGAAAAATTTTCAGCCAGGTCACCAGGACGTGATGCCCGATAGGCTTGGGGACTTACCGCCATGATGGTAACTGGCATATTTAAGATAGTTCTAGGGTAGATACATGCGGACCCAGGTAGGATTAGCAGTTTGCAGGCAACAGCAGAGTTTCCCACCAAAAGTGCCTACCTGGTAGGTCCTAGAGGACGCCGGGGCAGATACCATGACAGTCGGGTAAGTAATCTGAAGTCTGGGAGAGCCACTGGCCTACCAGCATAAGACAACGATGCAACTACTGACTCATTCTCTTGGTTCATTCAGTAGAGCGGTCAATAAGCTGCCTACATCGAGGGTGAGCAGCAGGCAGCAAGGGAGGAGTTTGGCATTGAAGGAGGAGACCTCCATAGCTGTAAAGGTGATGCAGATGAAGGAGGGTGAAGGTGGGGCTATGGCGAAGGGTTTAAGGTCCACATTGGATCTGTAGATGACGAGCGAGACTTCTTGTGAGTGAAAGGAGGAGATAGAGAGGAGAGACCACGTAAGAGACTCACCTATGGCGGTTATGAGCTCAATTCTTCACCCCCGTGCATGGGACTGCATCAAGAATGCCCTTTCAGGTCTTAGTAGAGTCGATACTTTATCGAGGAGTATGGTGCTGCTGTTCTCAAGGTGATGAGAATGCGTTCCGCCATGTTGTCATCTGTACAACACACTGAACGAATGATGATCTCTCGCCAGATGGGGTAGAAGTTGAGGGGAGAGAAAGATTTCAGAGCTAGAGGCCATAGAAGAGTGAATTCCCAAGAGCAGTGCGAGGGAGATCCATCGAACATTGTTTCATTGTTCCTTCATCCAAGGCACAATAGATTGGAGGAGCAGATTCAGGGTGAAGTGCAAAGTGGCAAAATGCGGGAGGAGTAAAGTTGGGTTGACTTTGTCGCAATTTTTCGTGCCCTTCTCTCTTTTCTCATTTGTTTTTAACCATCTTGTCTGTTGTGAAGCAAAGGTTTTTATCTCAAATTTTAATCCTTGTGTCACGATATGAACTTAGAACGTTGTACCTGCTCAGACGACAAGCAGCAACGTTCCTGCTCAGACGACAAGCGGCAATTGACCATCCTTTTCATGCGTATGATTGTTTCTTCTATCCTATCCTGAAAAGGAAGGGCAGTTCTTTTGCTTCTTTTTTACCCTAAATGAAACAGGATAGAGTAGCTAACCTCTGGAGGCAACTGCAGCTCTTTATATGATCGCAAGAGCTCCATCCGCAGGGGCAATCCCAATGGGCGACCACTTAGTCTTTTGCGCTCAATGGCACGCAATTCTTGCCATTCCTGCACGAACTCCATGGCTCGTTTAAGCCGTGCCTCGGATGACGTCAGTACCTTGGGCAGTCCGCCGTCGTCCATCCCAACTCGCGATCCAGATCCACCATTCGATGCCCAAATTGCCAAATCTTCTGGGCGAAAACTAGCCTCTAACGACATGTGGCCTCCAATTGAATCTGATGACAACCCATCCGCTTCTGCAGCATAGATATGAACGCGTTCTGTGTTCGTACTCACCTGTAACATAAATGAAAGATCTTAGCAGCAGATTCCATAAGTTAGCATGGGGTATTTGTAACTTTGTACTCGTCTGAACAATAAATAATCTCCGCAGCAGATTTCGTAAATTAGCATGCCGAGAAACATTACTTGACCAAGCAGATTTCTAACTGAGTTGTACACAACTAACTGTAGGACGAATACGGACTTCAACACCTTCTTCTTCTTCTTCTTCTTCTTCTTCTTCTTCTTCTTCTTCTTCTTGTCGTCATCGTCGTCATTGTCTTTTTCTTTGGACGAATATGGACTTCAACGCATGTGCGTTCATAATGGAGATGGTGTGCACAGTCTGCTATCTGCCCATCTGCTTGTCATTTTAAACGTAGTCAGATCTTGCCATTTCAATGCAAGTTGTCTGCTGTCCATTGTCAGTCCATCCGTCTGTCTGTTGGTCTGTCTTGTGTCTGCTGTCTGTGTCTTGGTTGACAGATGGTCAACAGAGGCCCAAAATTTCAGTGGCTTTTGAAATTCGAATGCCATTTATAAGAAACCCAAAGGCCTTTTTGACCCAACTTGGCACCAGTCCATAGAGTGGACACCATATGAACAAACAAGCAAAAAACAAACAAAAAAAAAAAAAAAAACAGGGTGAAACTGTGAGGCAAAAGTGCACTTGAAAGGCAATTTTTTTTCTTCTTCAAAGAGTCAAAAAATTTGGCCAACAAATCATGTTAACCATGTGTGGTTTGGTCACATTCTCTTACGTTGTTGTCTGTGGGCTATCTGTCGATCTGTTCTGTGTTTGTTCTTTGCTGGAAGTTTGGTCACTTTGTGTATGCTGTTGGGGGCAATCTGCAAATCGTAAGCAGACTGCAATTGGACGACTGCAGAAGAACGCAGACTTGCATGTCTCTGTTGACCTGCAGTATGCCTGCTCATCTTGGGACAGCAGTCTGCAAACGCAGCACACAGACTCCAGGCTCAGTGTGCCGCCCGAGGCTGCAGTATGCCTCCTGTGTTTGCAGACTGAACCCCCCCCGCCCACCCACTCCTGAGATTCATTTCGTGTAGGCCAGTTGGTACCGGCTTAGATACGGCCTTAGATTCATTTCCTGTAGGTCAGTTGGTATGGGCTTAGATTCATTTTCCGCAGGCCAGCTGGCACAAGCTTAGGTTAGTTTTCTGCCGGCCAGCTGGCATGGGCTTCGATTCTTTTGTATCTTTTTTTATAACTTCTTTTGGACCATTTCACGATTTATGCATGTAATCATTGTGCAGGGGCCATGCTAATCTTCTCTGTACTGTCCCAATTTTAACGGTTGTGCAGGAGGACCGGGCTTAGGCTCTTGGCTACCGTTTTCGCAACTTTTTCCCGATGTTCCAAACGCGGGGAGCTTGAACCATGCGCTGTTAACGTTTAAGGTCACCAGTTTGGGTCCAAGCTCGGCCGCACTCAAACTAGAACTTTATCGGATGTATTTGACTGCAATTACGGCCCTAACCTTCCTGTAGCAATCCACCAGGCATTGAACTCATTATCTTCTCATCAACAGTTAAATGTGTCTACCATTCAGCCACGAGAACCAAGGTGCACCTTTTCTTTTTCTCAAGTCACTACATCACCAGAGGTTGTGCATCCTTGACCGACAAGGACAACAACAACACAGCAGCGTGGGTGAGTAGTTAGTACACATAAGCAGAGAGAAGAAGCTATCTGATGCTTTACCGAGTTGTCAACAAGCCATGGTACAGTCTCATGCAAAGCACAGGACAGACATGCAAGGCTTCACAAGCAGGAACAGCTGGTTTGTTCAAATGCATGACCTGAAACATCAGTCTCTCGGCAAGGACATCAGCATACTCCAGAAGGTCACTTCGTGGACAACAGGGCATGCTGAAGTCTCACAGAGACCACAAGAGGGGGCATGCAAGGCTTCACAAGCGGAAGAAGCTGGTTTGTTCAGATCATTACCTCAAACATCAGTCTTTCCGCGGCGACATCAACATACTCCTCAAGGTCACGTTGTGGGACATCCACTTCATTCACGCCATCCACGCCTATCACCAGGCTCTTTCCTTGCTCAAGGCATCCAACTGAACTGTACTTCTGCCGATCGTCACCCAATGATGTAGTCTCCTTTCCATCTGCAACAGAGGCTATCTTTTCTCTGAAATCATCAGTTTGATTGGACACTTCACAGTCCCTTCCCTTTCCATGACCATGCGATCCTTCCTGTCCAAGAGTGTTGTTGTTTGGGGCCTTCACGATTTGCTTCTCCAGTAAACAATTATCTGATACTGCAGTCTCTTCATTTGGGATTTGACTTGGATCCTCACCCTCACCTACTTTGCCCGTCACATTTTCTGTCAGATCAACTACACAAATGTTGGATGTGTGCTGATGGGATGATTTGTCCACATATTTGTCCACATCCTTCTCCACGCCGTTCTCCACGCCGTTCTCGACATCATCATCCTCCGCATCCTTCTCCACATCATTAATGTTAGTATTGGCAGCCTCGTCTGCATCACAATCGACATCCAGCACTATCACAGTGTCCTTAGCAATGCCCGAAGCTGGTTCGTTCCCACTACCCGAAGTCTTCACCTCAATCACCGTCTCCACTGATCCATCAATCTGGCAGTTCACGCTGTCCGGTCCTGTTTGAGTTACACAATTCTGTTGTCGTTCTCCGACTCCCAGGGAAGCTGTTTGCTTATCCATGTCTGCACTCACCATTGCATCCGAAGAGGGCACATTTTCTATGGTCTTCCTGATCGATCCAATTTGGTCCTCCACACTATCCACCTTCAAACGCCAAAGCAACACACTGAAAATGTGAGTTAGTAAAATCAAATGGATCCTGCATTTGATACACAGCTACCTCAAATTTAAAACAGTCTCAATCCGAACAAGGAACATGAAATCCGCAGTCCTTCTGCCCAGTTTACTTCGGTCCACGTTCTGCTTTAACACCAAAGCAACACACTGAAACTGTGAGTTAGTAAATCAACTGGATCTTGCATTTGATACAACAGCTACTTCTATGTCTATATATACTCTTTAAAGTAAGAACGGGTCTCCTGTGACGCTCCCACATGAGACCCGGTCCGCCTGTGTTGGGAAAAGTTAGGGGGCTCGCGTCCAGCCCAACGAACAATCTATAACCTTCCGTATGGCGGTTTTTTTTTTTTGTTCCCCCCCCCCCCCCCTCTCCCCGGCCCCTGACTTCATTTTGGCCCTTCATGCGTGCATGTCGGAAAAGAACCTGGATAAGAAGAAGAGACACATGGTCTTTTTCCTTTGGGGGGCGGATTCACTGACATCGTTTTGCCGTTTTGTGTGTGGTTTCGTCCGCATGTTCGAATACAAGTCTAGCACACCCCTATGAATCGAACAGCAGACACGCACCAACAGACCTAGCTCTGTCGGTACACCCATGAACTGTTGAAATGTGAATCCAAGTTTGAATCCAGATGCAACCAAATCTGTTAATGGCGAGCTGTGTCAGCATACCCAAAATGAAAAAAGATGATCTCAAGGCATACTCACATTTCTAATAAGCTGTGGACGCAGTTGCAGTCAGATTCATCCAGGGTTGGCCCTGATTGCAATCAGGTGCATTTAGGGACGTGCTAGGTTTCTGTCTGTCCACAGTTGATGGGCATATTTTTCAGCCACACTGTACTGGCCAGTCCAGGTAGTGCCATCAGGTCCACATAATCTGAATCCTCCCAGTCGAAGGCTCGGACATGCAGAAACTGAAGAGGAAGGAAGTCCAGCCAGTAGAGGTGTCAGTTGCCTCTACCGGAGCTTCGACTGTTGAAAAATCAGAATCCTCCCAGTCGAAGGCTCCACTGGCAGAAACTGAAGAGGAAGGAAGTCCCCATCTAGTACATTGTCCAGAGGTGGCAAACGTATGCATCTCTCTAGATGGATCCCTCGCTGGCATGGGTGATGAGTTGGCCGCTCGTCCCCAAGCCTGGACTGAAATGCGAAAAAAGAAAGGACAGCTAATAATTGCAGATCTTGAAGTAAACCGAACAAGAGTAGGAGGTATGATAGACAACGGGTCTACACGCAGTTATATTAGTAAAAGAGGGTTACAAAAACTACGTCTTGGGCTTAAGGTTAGGAAGTTAAGTGAGCCCATTGTAAGTACGTTAGCAAATAGTAGTGAAACCGTTATGGATCGCTACGTCGAAGGGGTACAAGTATACTTTCGGCTGGAGGCAGAGGGGAAGGTGGAACGTGTTCTCCACTCTCTGACCTTCTTGGTGGAGGATAACTTGCCCTTTGATGTGTTATTAGGCATGGATTGGGGTGAGGCTGCGCATGCGGATCCAAAGTTAAGGGAACATGAATGTTGGCTTCCAAGTCCGCAAGGAGGTAAGAAGAAAATCCGCCTCTTTCATGAATCTGGTAAGGAAAGCAGCCTGGCTCATTGTTGTATGAGTGCCCCCGCGTTCGCCCGTCATGTGAAGAAGTATAATTTGTACGACCAAGTCTTTGTTGCATATGTGCACCCAATAAAGGAAGGAGAAATTAAAGAAGAAGTCAGGTCTGAAGAAATTGAGAGAATCCTGAAAGCGTTCGCAGATGTGGCAGAAGCCCCAAGCGGTGTGGTGGAAAGACCAATCCGCCACCGCATTGATATCATTCCAGGGAGCGCGCCCCCGAAGGGGCCTATTTATCGTATGTCGCCCCAGGAATTGGAGGAACTGCGAACCCAACTCGACGAGCTGTTGAAAAATGGTTGGATAAGACCTAGCTCCTCGCCCTATGGTGCGCCTGTGCTCTTTGTGCCTAAAAAGGATGGCGGTGTTCGCATGTGTATAGATTATAGGAGGTTAAATGATATAACAGTGAAAAATGTCGAACCATTACCGCGACTAGACGATTTGCTAGATCGCGTTCAGGGAAGCAAAATATTTTCAAAGATTGATCTGAAATCCGGCTATCATCAGATTGAGGTTGAGCCGGAAGACCAACATAAGACTGCCTTTAGGACAAGGTATGGACATTATGAATTCGTAATTTTGCCCTTTGGTCTAACGAATGCCCCTGCTACTTTCCAAAGAACGATGAACGAACTCTTTCGTGAATGGCTCGACAAATTTGTTGTGATTTATTTAGACGATATTTTAATTTTTAGCAAAAATGAAAAGGAGCACGCTGAGCACCTTCGACTTGTGCTAAATAAATTGAGAGAAGCAAAACTCAAGTTAAACCCAAAGAAGTGTGAATGGGCTAAGCGTCAAGTGCTATATCTAGGACATGTGATTGATGGAGATGGGGTCAAACCGGAAGATGCCAAAATAGCAGCAATCAGAGATTGGCCAAACCCCCGCACCCTGACTGAGTTGCGGTCGTTTCTTGGGTTAGCCAACTACTATCGAAAGTTCGTAAGACACTTCACGATAATAGCTGCTCCCCTTCGCCGATTGCTTAAGAAAGAAGTAATCTGGAAGTGGGATTCAGACTGCACGATGTCTTTCAAGCGTCTGAAAAAGTGTTTGATTAACTATCCGGTTCTTAAAGTGGCAGACCCTTCGTTACCTTTTGTAGTCACAACCAACGCTAGTCAATATGGTATAGGTGCTGTCCTTCAGCAAGACGATGGGCATGGATACAGACCCGTGGAGTTTATGTCTTGCCGACTGCCTAATGAGAAGGTGGCCGCTTCGACGTATGAAAGAGAGTTGTATGCACTACGTGAGGCTCTCAATCATTGGTGACACTACCTTCTGGGACGGCATTTTAAAGTGTACTCTGACCATGAAACACTTCGCTGGCTCAAAACGCAAGCTCGAATGACACCTAAGTTGACAAGGTGGGCTGCGGAAATTGATATGTTTGATTTTGAGTTGAAGCCAGTAAAGGGTAAATATAACGTTGTTGCTGATGCAGTAAGTCGTAGATCAGACTTTTTCGGTGCTATTGTGACTTATCTAGATGTAGGTGAAGACCTACAAGAAAAGATTAGAAATGCGTATCCCTCTGATCCTGTTTATGGAACCATGATTAAGCTAGTGCAAGAAAAGCCAGCAGAGTTTCCCGATCATAAAGTAACTCAGGGTCTATTGTTTGAACGAACTGACGTGCATGATAGGCTGTGTATACCGAATAATGAGGAGATCAAGAGTATGATCCTGGGGGAATGCCATAATACAGAAGGCCATTTTGGGAGGAAGAAGACCTATGGGACCTTGTTACGTTCCTACACCTGGCCTCGAATGAAAGCGGATTGTATCGCGTATGTGCAGGGTTGCCAAGTGTGCCAACGAAATAAAAGCACCACGCAATCGCCCCTCGGGCTACTTAAGCCCTTGCCTATCCCTACCGGCCCTGGAGACTCTGTCTCTATATATTTCATGGACACTAAAGTAAAAAGCAGAAATGGGAAGACGCAAGTAATGATCATAGTGGATAGATTCACTAAGTTTGCTGTTTTTGTAGCTTTGCCTGCAGAAGCAAAGACTGAATTGGTAATTCGGGAATTCTTTAACCATTGGGTAAAAGACTTTGGACATCCCTTAACTATTGTGAGTGACAGAGATACCAGGTTCACAAGTGAACAATGGCA
>BFEA01000766.1:335890-353136 GCA_003427395.1 Chara braunii
TCCCTCTCTCGCTGCCTCAGTGATGCAGTTCTCCTCTGACGATCTCTGACATGTACAATGAGCAGGTCACAACAGGGGGCCCATCCTCCATCCACATCAGCATCAAACAGGCAGGATGGCGCAAATCTTCCGCACCTTCTTGGAGACGAGCAGCATCTCACACACGACATCACAGGTAAGTCCCCTAAAGGCCACAACAGCATAATCTCCCTCAAGGCTGGCGCCCACTACCAGCCTCTGGCGCCAGCATACTGCTCCAGCAGTCTTGCGTTACACACCAGCATCAAGCCAACTTTATAGTGTTGACTTACGATGACCAGCCTCTGGTCTCCTGGGATCGACGGCCCAGATCAATCTGAGGCCAATGGCCTGGATGCCGCACAGTTGCAGATTTCCCACGTGTCCCACTTGGACCAGATTCTTCTGGATACCTGCAGACAACCAACGATATGCATCTGATCTACGGCCATGGCTGACCAGCGGGTTGACTTTGATCTTTTGGCCTGGAATCACGTGCTGGGGTTGACTGTTGACTTTCCCAAAGGTCAAACGTGACTCGTACGGCCTCTGAATGCTGTTTTGGCCCTGCTCTGGGTACCCCTTGGCCTTAGGCCTTGGCCCAGGCTTTTTCTCAGACTTAGGCCGTGACTTTTATCCCCTGTTTCAGGCCTTCGACCAAAAGTGACGATCTATAGCCCACCGCTTATGCAGATTTGATCTGAGTTATTGCAATTTAACAAAAACAAACCTGTGATAAGTGCACTCAATTATTGCAACTGAAACGTATCAGTAATAATTATCCTAAGAGAAGTCTTTCCTAGGTTACCAGCCCGGATGTCCGGGACCCTTTTCAGTTCCAGGCTGTCTGATCGGAAAACGCGCCCGGTCGTCCGAGCGGGGCCCAGTGTCCGGGCTGGTTAAATAAATGGGGTTGGGGTGTTGACGGTTTTGGGCCTGCGGGGGTGGGGTTTGGGGTACGTAGCACCCCTGGGAGGGACGGGCGATTTTTGTAAGGCCAGTAGGGCCGGTAGGGCCTAAGAGATCTACGGACGGGATCGGGCCAAATTCGAATTCAAATTGCGAGCCCGAGCGCCGTCCCCCGGCGCGTGACTTCGGCATGTCATGGGAGTTGGACATACTGCCGAAGCGTGTGCCAACGGCCACCACCTGACGGGTGTTTGAACCCCTGTGCAGGTGCGTACCCTCCGACCTCATTCCCCCCCTCACCCCCCGTCTCCTACCCCTTCCTCCTTCCTCCTCCTCTATGTCTCTCTCATCTCTCTCCTCCTCCTCCTCCTTTCCCTCCTCTTCCTCCTTTCCCTCTATCTCGTCCTCCTCCTCCTCCTCCTGCTTTTCTGTCCACTTCCTCCTCCTCCCTGTCCTCCTCCTCCTTCTTCTCCTCCTCTTCTTCCTCCTCCTTGTCCTCCACCTCCTCCTCGTCCTCGTCGTCCATTGCCGCCGTCCTCCTCCTCCTCCTCTTCCTTGTCCTCCTCCTCTTCTTCTTCSTCGTCCTCCTCCTCTTCTTCCTCCTCCTTGTCCTCCACCCCCTCCTCGTCCTCGCCGTCCATTGCCGCCGTCCTCCTCCTCCTCCTCCTGCTTTCTGTCCACGTCCTCCTCCTCCCTGTCCTCCTCCTCCTTCTCCTCCTCTTCTTCCTCCTCCTCTATGTCTCTCTCATCTCTCCTCCTCCTTTCCCTCGTCCTCCTCCTTTACCTCCTCTTCCTCCTTTCCCTCTATCTCGTCCTCCTCCTACTCCTCCTCCTTTCTGTCCACTTCCTCCTCCTTCTTTCTGTCCACTTCCTCCTCCTCCCCGTCCTCCTCCTCCTTCTCCTCCTCTTCTTCCTCCTCCTTATCCTCCACCTCCTCCTCGTCCTCGTCGTCCATTGCCGCCGTCCTCCTCCTCCGCCGTCCATTGCCGCCATCCTCCTCCTCCTCCTCCGCCGTCCATTGCCGCCATCCTCCTCCTCCTCCTCCTGCTTTCTGTCCACGTCCTCCTCCTCCATGTCCTCCTGCTCCTTCTTCTCCTCCTCTTCTTCCTCCTCCTTGTCCTCCACCTCCTACTCGTCCTCGTCGTCCATTGCCGTCGTCCTCCTCCTCCTCCTCTTCCTCGTCCTCCTCATCTTCTTCTTCGTCGTCCTCCTCCTCTTCTTCCTCCTCCGTGTCCTCCACCCCCTCCTCGTCCTCGTTGTCCATTGCCGTCGCCGTCCTCCTCCCCCTCTTCCTCGTCCTTCTCATCTTCTTCTTTGTCGTCCTCCTCCTCTTCCTCTTCTTCTTCCTCCTCCTCTTCTTCTTCCTCCTCCACTTCTTCTTCGTCGTCCTCGTCCTCCTCCTCCTCTTCTCCGTACTCCTCATACTCCACCTCCCCCTCCTCCTCCTAGGCGCCTCCTCCCCCCGTTCTTCCTCCTCCTCCTCGTCCTCCTCCTCCTCGTCCTCCTCCTCATCCTTGTCCATCACCGCGGCGTACCGAGAGAAGGTTAACGGAGACCCTAATTTTCAAAGGGTCATTTTAATCAAACTTTCCACCAATCCGTAGAGTGGAGAGTATGGAGACCATACTAACTGCAAAAAAAAATCCACACAAAAAAAAAACCATATAAAACAGCAAGGCAAAAGTGCATTTTCATGAAATTTCGCCAACATCTCAATTTCAGAAATCTTGAGAAGTTTCAGAAATGATGTAGAAATCTTAACAGATGAAATTCCAATTCTCCAAATGACACAAAATTTGGCACACACCAACCTTGAACCATAAAAAAAAAAGGCAAAAAAAAAAAAAAAAAAAAAAAAAAAAATTGACCCCGAAACCCTAATTTCAGTTTTGGACTCGTTACCCAGGTCCTGAAAATGAGGTTCTCCATTAACCATTTGTGGGCGTACCGATTTGCCTCCATCACCGCGCCCCCCATACACCGCCGCCTCCTCCTCCTCCTCCTTCTCTTCCTCCTCCCGTCCTCGTCCATCGCCGCGGCGTACCAATTTGCCTCCATCGCCGCGGCCCCCATATGCCGCGCCCCCCTCCTCCCTTTCCTCCTCCTCCTTCTCCTCCTCATCTTCGTCTTTGTCTTCGTCTTCCTCATCCTCCTTCTCGTCCTCCTCCTTCTCTTCTTCTTCATCTTATTCGTCATCCTGCTTCTCCTCCTCCTCCTCCTCCTCCACCTCCTCCTCCTCTTCTTCTTCTTCCTCCTCCTCCTCCTCCCCGTCCTTCCCCTACTCCTCATCCCTTTTGTCATCATCCATCCCCCTCCGACGAGAGCCTCCAACGTGGCCGTGTCGCCATCCCTACCCGCCCGACTCCCCACATCCCCTTTTCGCCATCGTCCTCCAGGTTGTCGTCGCCACTCCCCTAAAAAAAAAAAAAAGAGGGCAGGCGGACGCAACTAAGTCCTCCTCCACCTCCTCCCCGTCCTTCTCCTCCTCCTTCTCATCCCTATCGTCGTCATCCACATAATTCCCCTCGGTCGTGGCTGCGTCGCCATCCCTACCTGCTGAACTCCCCACATCTCCTCACGGCGTCCCGATTTGCCTCCATCGTCATGGCCCCCTCCTTCTGCTCGTTTTCCTCCTCCTCTTCCTCCTCCTCCTTCTGCAGCAGCGCACCCTCCACCCCCCCCTCCCCCCTTCTCCACCCCCAGCACCGTTTTCCCTATAAAAAAAAATTTGCTCTGAATGGCCTCAAAAACAATTTCGGGGGTGCCCTGGTGGTGCATATACCCCCCGTCTTTTTCCTTTTTTCTTCTTTTTGCTTCGCAGATTTTTAAAAAATGAGTTTTCCGGGATCCCGGACAACTCCCGGCCAGGAAGTCCGGCCAGGACAACCGGCCATTGGACAACTGGCAATAAAGGCTGCACGTACTCGGGCTTGGTTGGTTGTGATTTCTATACGTACCATCTTACCACCAACGAATGAGAAGCTACAATTTGATTCAGCTAATTTATGAAGATCATCTCTTTTTTTCCTAGGAAATCCTTGTTTTCCCGAAGCATCCTGTATTTCAGCAGATAAAGACTGATTTCTGTATGAAAAATTGTCCGTCGCAGCTTATTCCAGAAGGCCGTTACTTTCAGATGTCGAATGCCAAGTGCAGCTACAGAGGAAAGGGTCCGAACATCGGAGGCCCGAATCGAAGCTCAGCAAGTAAAAAAGCCCAGCAGCGCTTGGACGTCAGCACATCACGCTGCCTGCTCAATGCAGAAGTGCTGCTGTGGTCTCGTGCATTGATGCGACGGCTGACCGAGTAGAACCGAGAGTAGCATTAGGGTAGTTGACGGCACCAGGCACCATAGCTGTGGCTTGAGAGTGTGAAAGGAGAGATGTGAGCGAGAGTGGAAGACATTCTGAGAGGAACGTGAGTGCAACCTGTGAGTAGTAGAAGTCAAGAGAGAATATATGTGTGAGGCTTACCTGCATTGTGTGTGAGAGGCCATAGCCACCTGTAAGAAGAAGACACTTCGGTTACTTGATGCAATTGCCTACTTTTGCATCTGATTCTCAAATGTTTCACTTGTGTGCGACTTCGCTTGGTGCGAGACTCGAGTGATGGAATGCATGGGGGACTCATTAGAGTCATTACACAATACTCTAATGAGTTTTTTTATAAGGGATGCTGGGCCCTGGTTTCCAGCTCTAGAAGGTGATTTTGGGAAGTCCTTCTGGAAAAGGCAAGCGGCGCTGGGCCCAGTTTCCACCTCTGGGGATAAGCCCTGGTTCGTCTGGTTTTAATTGTTCAGTTTAGTGGCTTGCAACAGAGGGAGGCCTTTCACAGAGATTAGACGAGTCAAAGAAACAGAGGTGAGCGATAGTACATCCTTCCTGTTACAGGAAGTAATCAATGCTGCTGCCTCAGGATTTGATCTCTCGACCATAACGAGGGGCAGCATTATGCGTGCAATGCGTGTAAGGGAAACTGGAACCGTTTTCCAGTCTTATAACTACAATTGGTTTTTGCAAAAAAGAAGAAGAAGAAGCAAAGAAAAAGTAATACGGTTACAATTATGCCGTAAGTGATGATTGAATGCAAGGATGCTTCAACAAGGTAACTACGCAGGCTCCCAGACAAGCCGACGGCTGCACGATGAATGAACTCACATGAACTTTAGCTGACAGGAATATAGCAGTGGTACAGAACTATTAAAGGAAAAATACAATAAAGCAACGGCCTGGGAGCCCATTTTGAAAGAGAATTACGAAAGGATCTGACACTTTGCTATCTAAATGTGTAGGGGGAATATCAGAGTGGAGAAAAGACCTGAGACTGTTCATACAAAAGGAGCTCAGACTGATCTGTTTGCTGCCATGTCAATGATGATTCATGCTTTTGCTGAGAGAGAGACAGGGGGACAGGGGGGGGGGGGGGGGGGGGGGGGGGGGGGGGGGGGGGGGGGGGGGGGGGGGGGGGGGGGGGGGGGGGGGGGGGGGGGGGGGAGAGAGAGAGAGAGAGAGAGAGAGAGAGAGAGAGAGAGAGAGGGAGAGAGAGAGAGAGAGAGAGAGAGAGAGAGAGAGAGAGAGAGAGAGAGAGAGAGCATTTGTTCTTTGGGTTGTCTTGCTTGGTTCGCAACTTCGCACTGCATTTAATAAAAAAAAAAACAGGGAGGTGAGACTGTGCTATCTAAATCTGTATGGGAAACAGATTTGAGCAAAGACCTAAAACTGTTTCGTACAGAGGGAACTGCAACTTTGCTATCTCAATACAAAGCGGGAACAAAAAGTTGAGCAAAGACCTAAGATTGTTTGTACAAAAGCTCTGTAGGGGTCATGTCTAGTTACTTCCAGCAGACACCACAATGTGGATGCATTGCCGCACAGAGTATGTGCGGGCAGCACACAGCTCGCACAGCACTGGTAGCCTGCTGTCTGCTCATACCTTTGCAGCGAATATGTACACATTGACCGCATTCTTCTGTCCACGACGATGTGCACGTGCCTCTGCCTGCAATGAACATTTCACGCACAAAATGTCAGTTACCCATGACTTTTTTTTTTTTTTTTAATGTTTTTTTTAGTCTAATCCCCAAACCGTCATCGTCTATACCCACTCCTCCTATACATTGGTCGAAGCCGAATCCCCCTTTAAATCTCTGCTCAACAGTGGGCTCGTACCGGAGGCAGCAAAAATTCCCAGTTACACATGACTACATTTTAGAATCGCACAGAATTCGATAAATTATTAAATTTCCAAATTCCAATTCAACTTCATGTGCTCAGATCAGATAGGTAATCACCAATGAAACTCGTTCGTCAACTTACACACCAAAAAAATTGACAGCCGAACTGAAAATTATGTCCACCTGGGTATCAGACAGTCCATGACCAAGATACAACAAAAGGGGAGCAAAATGGTACCTAAGTTCTCAACAGCAATGAGCAGAGGGGAAATGTGTCAGAGATCCTTCCTGTGGAAGTAATTAATGCTGTCAGAGATCCCCTGGGCCGTAACGTGGGGAAATGTTCAGAGGGGGTTTATCGTGTACTTTTCTGACTTGCCGGTGGAATAGGAGCCGAACTGTTGAAATACAGACCCGAGTTCAAATCCAGATGATGGAACTTGATGAGTAAAAGCAAATATGTATGAATTGCCTGGGGCCGGTCAGCTCAATGATGATATCTCAAGGCCGTCGCCCTTTTAAAAAAAAAAAAAGAGAAAAAAAAAAAAGGAGCCGAATTGACGTCCTTCGGGACATCTGTTAAAATTGGAGTGATACAGAGAAGATTAGCATGGCCCCTGCACAAGGATGACACGCATAAATGCCATGGAGATATGGTCCAAAAAAAAAAAAATTGGAATCGAGCTGATGCTCCCGAAAATGGATATGGCGCCGAGCCCGTAAGGATCGTTTTTTCCAAAAAAGGAAAAATATGAGCTATGGCTGCGCCCTCATCTTGCCATCACTCGCTAACGAGCAAAACACATCCCCTCCTGCTCAAGACAACAACATTCCGAAACGCTTCTACACTGGTTGGTGCATTTTCTTGACAGAAATTACCTCCTTACAGTCTACCAAATAGTCTGACTGGGTTCAAAACCTGGCGGCAGGAGCATTTACAGCTATGAATAGCAAGAAACCCAAGGAATTAGAACTGAACGCCAAGGCATGCACTTCAAAAATGTGCAGACAAGAATGCCAAAAGAACAATGTGTGATTGAGCCACGCCCAACGATCATTGACTCAGAAGCAAGAATAGCAATTGCTCAGTAAAATCCTTAAACCACCAGTACATCCGAGCCTCTTTTTGCTGAGGCGGAAAAGAACTGCACCCCAAGCTCTGCCAAAGCGCCAGCGCGACATTTTTTTAACCCTTTTGCCTGGCTCCGCCAGCCATTTTGGTCCGGTAGCACTGTTCATCCGAACTTTTCGGAATGACTCATTTTCGGTTCTGAAGTTTGCTCGGGCAGTGTACTTGCGGTTTAAAGAAAACTCACACGACAGTACAGTGGAAGTGCATGAAATACTATGCATCTGAGATGTAGTAGGTTGCCTTAACCTTTCTTTGGGTGGTCATCCAATAGCTGGATCAACTTTGGTCCTCATCTCAGTACGGACTCCGGAGTCATCGAAATCTGCTGACCTTTCAACAACTTCTCCTTTTAACTAAGCCAACGTTGCATTCCATTCAGCAAGGCGATAAACTTTGGAAAACTAATATCATGCCCCCCAGGAAGGGAACAACTATGTCGACTAAGGACTCGATTCCTGATTACGAGCCATCCTACATCTATAATCCCCTTGGCCATCTAAGTGATCCATCTACAATCCCCTTGGCCATCCGAATGATTCCTGGCTGCTTGAGGAAGGACCACTGACGGAATATCCCAGTGCATGGGTAGCAGCAGACAGCCTTTCCTGCCGAGCTGAGAGAAGTCTCGATTGCAGTGGCAAGCTGACAGTCAAACCTCCAGTCTCTGCAGCAATCAATGCCAGTCAGGGGTCCTTCGGCGTATACAGAAGGAAGCATTGAGTGTGTCATTCAATGTATTCATTCCTGACTTGCTGGTGGAATGAACCAGACTGACGGTCTTCAGAATGGACAAGCAACAAACCACAGGGACCTGTCTACTTGAAAAATAAACAAAGATGTACCTGCACTCTGCAGAGTGTCACATCCTCAACAAGGACGAGAGGAACCTGTTTACTTGGAAAAAAAAAGATGTACCTGCACTCTGCAGAGCGTCACATCCATATTCTATCTGTAAACGCGTACAAACACACACATTCACATTCTCTAATGCACACAATACAACAAGATACACACATGGAGAGGGCTTTACAGCTGTGACAGACTAGTTTCTCTGACTTACTGCCATTCTTGTCAGGGATTTGGACCGACAGTCTGCTAGGATTGCAGGGTTGGTGTGAGTAACATCAACCACTTTCGCTAACTCTGGGCGGACTGGTGAGTCCTTAATACCTCCTTATCCATCAGTCACATGCATCCTGCGCAGACCGTTGGGGGTGCAACCTCCTGATGAGTTAGTGAAAGTCAACAAAAGAGTCTGCCACAGTCATAGCGAAGAGACAACACACACACACACACACACACTCGTGCTTTTTTTGACAACACACGACACGGCCTTGCTAAGCTCTCCGTTCAGGCGGAACGATGCGGCTAGGGTCAGGACCGTACTAGCGGTCATGCCATTGGGTGTCCATGGCGAGTGGGTGTGTAGAGTGGGTTATATGACTGTGTCGGATTAGTTTCTCAGACTTCCTGCCGTTCTGTCAGGGGTTTGGACCGACGGTCTGCTAGGATTGCAAGGTTGGTGTGAGACTGAGAAAAGTCGACAACTTTTCTCAGGGGTATTGCTAACTCTGGGCGATGTGGTGAGTCCTTAATACTCCTTATCCATCAGTCAAATGCATCCTGGGAAGACTGTCGGGGTTCAACCTCCTGATGAGTCGATGAAAGTAAGACGAAACAGTCTGGCACAGTCATGTTTGTTTTTGAGTGTATAGCGACTACGACAACACACATTAAGAGAAATCTGAGGAGCTTGCTCAATGCCGTTCTGTGATAGCCCACCTGAGATTCCGCTCGCACACCATTCACATGCCTTGTTTCGTGAGCATTACGAAGGCATAGTCCATGCAAGTTCTTGCTTTCATGCATATGATGACAGTCAACATTGCGCTCATGTACAGCACCCTGACATGTCATGTCCAATATGTAGACAGGGGCTGGAATGGCAATGCCTATACAATTGTGGTCGGCGTGCCTCTGTGCTCCTAGCATGTAGGAGCCACATAGCCTGTGACTTCTGTCTACGCCGAGCAACTGCAACTGCGAGAATTGGATGCAGTGCTTCAACAGTCCACACCCCAACTGGACCTGTCCCGTCTGTACGGGTGGCCACTTACCATAGGCAACGGCTGCTCCCCAACTCAAAATTTCCTGCAACCCAAACACTGACTGACCTCTTGTGTCATTCTCGAGTAGTCTGCTCAAGCGGTGAGTATCGGGAACCCTGTGAAGTTTGTCATTCCTCTGCTCTGATTATTTGCCACTCTATAGAAGTCCACCCCTACCCCTTCCTTCCTTCCTCGCTCCCTCCCCTTGTGTACCAGTAATAAATATATATCGGCATCATGAAGAGAACAGACAAAATATAATCTGAAGATCGGAATAAAAATGTACAGGAGTATACCGCCTTTTTACTCTACCTCATTCAATGCAAGTGCGCCTTTAAGGCACACAGGGATGTGGGCAGCTGGCGCTCAACCACAATCAAAGTGGCCAGCCTTGTACGTTGAGAGGCATTGTAAAATGGGGGCAGCAAGAATAAATAAAAGATATATATATATATATTTTTTACAAAAAAAACAGGACCTTATGGTCCTGACTCCTTTCCATTCTGGGGAGCATCAGTCCGGTTCCTATTCCACCGGCAAGTCAGAATAGACATTACAATAAGCACCACCTACGCTTCCTTCCGTCTGGCCGAAGGACCCCTGAGCAGCATTGATTGCTCCATCTTGGTGGAGGATTGACTGCCAGCTTGCCATGCCTCACTCTTTCCTCTCAGACCTGATAACCAGATCTGCCAGAAAGATCCATGCCACCTAGAAAGAGCTCACCCATTGTTCAAGCTCGCCTTTGTACCCCCACTTACCCGTCCTGCCTGTGAGCCACAATACCCTCTGTCCCACCCATTTTTAATTCCCTTAAAAGCGTCACTAAAACCCTAAGCCCTAAACCCTCATCCGGTAACCATTGCCAACAGCTTTGTGGCTCTTCGAATCCCCTCCTAGGCTGGGTTGTGCAACTACATTTCTGGGCCCTTGACTGTTCCCCTTGAGTGTCCCACCCATTTTTTAATCCCCTTAAAAAGCGTCAGTAAAACCCTAAACCCTAAGCCCTCATCCGCTAACCATTACCAACACTTTGTGACTCTACGAATCCCCTCCTAGGCTGGGTTGGGCGGCTACATTTCTGGGCCCTTGACTGTTCCCCTTCAGTGATATGCAAAGGGGTAAAAGATACTTAAGAGAGGGAAATAATGGATCTATTGTGCTCCGTGTTGCGTGCTATAGAGTTAAAACTGTTTCGTTTTTGGATTGGCTCATCTCAAGTGTGCTTCATTGTCTACAATAGAGGTAAAGTTGCTTTGATTGTGGATGTAGTACGATGTACTCATCTGGGTGGAACAGGGGCGGTTGTGGTGCAAATCTAAAACATGCACACACACATTCTCAACTGCACACAATGTGACAACACACACACGCACCCCAACTGCGAGCAGTGGCAGATCTGATTTTGCAACAGCTAAACACCCTTACTTTGGATCTGGCCCATCGTCGGCTGTGTTATGAACATGATTGTCTGTTGAAATTTTATCAACACTCACTCACAGGAACTCCCGTACACGCCCATACATGCACAGAAGGAAGGGGAGAGGTAGTGGAGTATCACACCGCCCAACAGAAAGAAACGCAGCGGGAGACTCAGAGGAGCGAAGTGACAGAACACACAAACTGTGAATTCTCTTCACACAGATCCCAACAATCATTCATAGAAGACAACCGAGTGATCACAGCCAGAAATCAATGAAGAGATGACAACTCAAACCCAGTATTACAACTGTTTATTAAACTCAGAGCATCGTTTTCACTGAATAACCTCAGGACCCTGTTACGCTACCCTCAGAGGGGTAGCGCCTCAACCCCAACACCCGGAACAGCTAAAAATAGCACCGAAACCCCAGGTAACACCCAGCGCCACCCTGACATCCAACTCAGTGGCCTGCGCCAAAGTGAAACAGGCTCCCAGAGCCAATTGCCATCCAGATGATGAAGAAGCAGCTCAGCGCCAACAGTCCCTGATGAAGATGAAGTCCAGACGACGATAACCTCTGAGAAGATGCAGCTATGGCTGCATCGCCTCTGGGACCCTACTCCTGAGGAGGGTCAGCAGTGCTCCACGTGCTCCAACACATCAGACATCTGATAGCCCAGACCGCTTTGACTCCCAGAGAGTCAGAGCGGACAGCGTGACCCCAGTCCGGTCAGCGCTCCGAAGGTCTGGCTATGTCCGCCGTCTCCACCACAGGAATCAGCAACCACGAACTGATACCGTGTGCGCAGCAACTTCCACCACGAAGTGTCAACTGCCAAAAAGCCCAGGACCGATGTCCCCATCCTATCTATACTCTACTACTAGCCTAGACCGACCTAGACCGGACTGACTGACCGACTGGTACCGTTTCTGTTTCGGCCTCTAGGGCCTCTCCCTACCCGGCTATAGGCTATAGGACCGTCTATCAGCGTAGGCCCATAGGGACTGTCTGTCCTAGGGGTAGCCTGGGTCCGCTATTCGCAGTTAGGGTACCTGTAGGAAAATCGAGTTAGTACTGGGCCCATATTTCTATATTTACAGATATGTCCCTCGCGAATTTTCCATATAGGCAGGCCTCTCGGTTTGTCCTTAGCCAAACAAAATTACGAATCTGTCCCTACCTAGAGTACAGCCTCGTCAGAGATAGGCTACAGGCAACCTGGAACCAGAAGTCATTGCAGCTGTCTGCTGCAGAGTCCCAAGAAACTTGCTCGATGTTGGACTTTCATGGATGACCCACCTGATGCTCAGATGCAGCATCCCAAGCTTTTGTCTTCGTGAATGACACCCTCACATGGCATGTCCTAGTTTTAGAAAGCGCCTGGAGCGGCAGTGTCTATGCACCAGTGGTAACTGTGACTGTGTTCCTAGCCGGGGGGAGCTATGTTGCCTGTGAAATCTGTCAGTGCCATGACATCCGGCAGAGTGAATGTGATGCTTCACACGCGACACCTGAACTGGTCCTGCCCATTCTGCAGGGGTGGCTACTTACCACAGGCAATGACTGCTCTTCAGCTCACTTTTCTCAGCAACCCAAGTGGCCTCGTGCCAGTCTCTAGCAGTCTGCTCTGCCAGTGCATATTGCAGACCCAATGAGATTCCTCTATACCCTGCTCTTCTCCTCCTCCACTCTCCTCTTCTCTTTCCCCCTCCTTCCCTCCTCTTCCCTCCTCTTCCCTTCTAACCTCCTTCCTTTCCCCCGTGTAGAACTACTAAATGCAAATCAATGAGCATCTCTTTCCCCTGCTCTTCTCCTCCCTCCACTCTCCTCCTCTTTTCCCCTTCTTCCCTCATCTTCCCCTCCTACCTCCATCCTCCCCCCCATGTAGAACTACTAGATGCAGATGAATGAGCATCTCTTGCCCCTGCTCTTCTCCTCCCTCCACCCTCCTCCTCCTCTTTCCCCCTCCTTACCTCCCCTTCCGCTCCTACCTCCTTGCTTCCCCCCGTGTAGAACTACATGCATATGAACGAGCATCACTAAAAGGACACACAAAATATAATGTGGAGATGTGCTGAAACAAAAACGGGTGTGTAATACTGTGTATGCATTCCATGCATTAGCACACACATGTGGTGGGCCTTGCACCTTTCCGAGTGTGAGAATGAAACAGCCATTTCATCAAAACATTACATTTATCAAAGACTACAACCATTTAAAATATCGAATACAACTTGATTGAAGATTATAAGGTCAAAAAAAAAAAAAAAAAAAAACAGATTATATGGTCAGGCTGTTTCAATTTTGGATTGACGCAAGCGGGAGGAAAAGGGGCTGTTCTGGTGACAATCTGCAACACAAACACATGCATACAATGTGACATCATAGTATCATACACACAAGCTAGCTGAAGACAAGCCGGTCCAACAAAGAGGGCCAAAGCAAAAAAGGGACTGCGATCCTCATACCAAGAACATCCAAGATTCTGACTGAAGGTCAGATCTTGAACAGTGAGGGTGACAGTGAGGAAGGTAGATGATCATGGTTAGACATAAGATGGCAAGAAGAGGACCTCAGAATTCTCAACCTATATGCACCTAACGAGGAACCTGAAAGAATGACCTTCTTTGAGAACATCAAAAGTTCAAAACCCTCATCCCCAACCTGCAACCGGTAATCAGGAGACTGGAACACGACCCTGGACCCCAACCTGGACCGGATCTTACTAATGGGTCCCACAAGAGCAGGAGCCCCGATATGAAATCTGATGACAGAATTCGAACTCATCGATCCGCTCAGGGTACTGCATTCGGGAAAAAAAGTCTTCTCCCGGATAAAGAAGAACCAAGCTAATCGGCTGTTTGTCCTTTCTTAATCCAGTTTTGTCTTTGTTCAAGAATAGCATGTAGTTAGACAGGAGAAAGGGACACTGGACCCGGTTTCTAGTACGAGCCTAATCTGGGTAATGGCCCCAGGCTTCCGGGTTGAGATGTGGAGGGATTCCCGGCCTCCCTTTTGTTCAATATATAATGGAAAAAAAAAAACAAAAAAAAAAAAACAAGCTAATCGGACGTCACTGTCCGGGATTGACTACTTCCTCATATCTGAGAGCCTACAAGGTGCGATCAAAGAAGCTGAAATCCATCCATCTGCAGCTTTCAAAGGACTGAACCATAAACCCATTCAATTGCTGCTCAACTTCAATTCACCAATCAAACAGGGCAGGGATTTTTCAGGCTGAACAACTCATCTTAGCAACCGAGAGGTTGTCGGTTGCTGTCAAAGAATACTGGTCCTTCCATAAACAGCAAGAGACAGTCAAATAGATACCAATGGTTCATAGACAGTTACATGGAACTAACGCAAACAATATCAGCAGAATCACGAGGCATAGCTGGTGACCGCAAGAGGAGAAGGGAGGAACTCCAATTGGGGCAAAACTGAAGAGTGGTGGCTAGCAGACGGCACCCCTCCCCAACCAACCGATACAGCCACACCCATGTCATGGACGACGGGAGATCAAGCACTACGTTTCCTAGGTATCATTGTTAACAACGACGGAGTGTGGTCTGGAATGGGTCAGGACCTAGTTGCCACGGCAATCACCCGCTTGGCCCCATGCAAAAACGCTCAGGCTTCATTAATCGGATGAGCCCTACTAATTAACACGACAATCTTCTCCACATTGTGGTCCATGGCTTCCATATGGTCTCCCCCTGACGACGACCTCAAGATGTTAAAGAACAGGGCGAGATGTTATCTATGGACAGGAGATCCCCATAGGACCACATGTATCAACAAGGTAGCCTGGAACCACATTATTAGGAAACCACAGGAGGGGGGCCTTGGGCTAATTGACCCCAAACAGGAGTCCAGAGCACTGCAGATGAAATGGGTTATCAAGATCCTGATCAGACAATTCATTCCATGGACCCAGATGGCTCTAGACAGCATCAGAAACTTGGCACCTATCAACTACCCCCCGAATATGAGAGGCCTCTTCTGGTTAATGGAGAAGGACTGGACAATCAAATCAGGCAGACCTCGCAGAAGAAACCCAGCAGAGCTCACCACAACCCCCACCCAAATATCTATCTCATATTGGAGCCCTACCATCAAAGCCTGCTGCAGAATGATGCCAAGCAAACACGGCAGACCAGGAAACAGAGAAGATGTTTTGAGACCACCTCTTCTCTGCAACCCCTGGATCATAAATCGTGGACACCGCGCAAGGGACCGGAGATGGCTGTCCTAGGTGGAAAAAGGGGTGTGGCAGGTGAAGCACATCTGGGCAGAAGATCGCGGACGACGGTATACAGAACACGAGCTCCGCAATTATTTAAATGGTTGCCACTCCCTTACTGAAAACCCAACGTTGATTCAGAAGAGCATTCCAATACAGTGGCTCTCCCTCCTAAGGCAGGAATTTTCGTGGATATCAGGGGATCGGGGCATACTCATCTCCCAAAACCAGCCTGCCAGAGCATATCGGTTTGTCTCTCAAATCGATCCACTCAGCTACTTATCCAAATCTACTCATACCCCATCGTTAATCACAGCCCTCAAGAGCTGGAAATCCTTAACAAAGAACCCCAGTGAGACATAGTAGAAGCCTTCCGTCTGAGAAAAGTGAGGGTCCCAAAGGCCCAGCCCTGGAAACTCTTCCAACCGGACTTCAGCATTTCAGACCCCGAATTCGACCCGAAAGAGTGTCTGGAAGCAGGGTAAGTCCGGGAGAACAATGACGATATTCGAATATGATGTTAAATTCGGTTATGACTTGGGTTCACAGACCACAGATCCGGACCCCAGACTCGAAGGAAAATGGAGAGAGATCCTGTAGACCCCACGGGCCCCATTTCCATCCCTTGGACGAATTACCTGTCTATTAGACCGGTTAGGATCCGAAGCATGCAGTGGCTCGTTGCGCACGCATCTCTACCGGTCAACCAATGGCTCCACAAGAGGAGGAAATATACGGACCCTGACAGCTCCGAATTATGCACGTTGTGCACAGACAACATCCACATACCCCACTGCCTCCTGTATTGTACTGAATCGGCATCGATATGGAACAAGGTGCACAACCTATGGTCCCTCCTCTTCTCATCAACCCCTCCGTACACTACTCCTCTGAACATCCTGCTCCTATCCAACAATACTAATGATCTCAAAGGTGCAGAGGAAGTCTGGTTTCACCTACTCAGGAAGCTGGCTCTATAGGTAATCTGGAAAAGGAGGTGTACCAAGACTATCGAGTGTACCGAGGTGGCAAAATAAAGAAATGTGGTTCCTACTCCTGGGAATCGAGGGTACCGAGGTGGCAAAGGAAGAAATGTGGTTCCAACTGCTGGGAATGGCAGAAACCGAGATTCGATTCAGATGGAGGGAGGTGACATCAACAACGAAAGTCAGACCAGAAAGATTAGCCATCAATAGACGGTCTTTCGTGAGAAACTGGCTTCTACAGGGAAAGATTGCAACCGTGGCAGATAACAGATTGACTTGGAAAAAATGGCACAGCGCAGATCCAGCAAGGACGATGACCCATTGATGGGCAAACTGAGATTACAATCTCAACAATATAGACGACTCTTTTCTTTTCTTGCTTTCCGCAAATTCTCTGACAAAGTCACAATAGATTCTGAGAGGAAAAGTGGCAGGGCAAGCTGACATTCAATCCTCCAGTTATGGAGCAATCAATGCTGGTCAGGGTTCCTTCAACCAGACGGAAGGAAGCGAGAGAGTGTTCACCATGTATTTCAATCCTGGACTTGCCAGTGGGAAGGAACCCGACTGATGCTCCCCAGAATGGATATGGAGCCAGGACCATAAGGACCTGTTATTGAAGAAAAAGAAAAAAAAACATTTAAATTTTAAAATATCGAATACGACTTGATTGAAGGTTATAAGGTCAAAACAAAAAAAAAAGACTGTATGGTCAGGCTGTTTCAATTTATGGGAGGAAAAGGGACTGTTCTGGTGACAATCTGCAACACAAACACATGCATACAATGTGACAGCATACACACAAGCTAGCTGAAGACAAGGGTCTGCGGCATTACCAACCTGAAGCATGTCAGAAGCTGTCTTTGGCAGCTCTGCAAACACCACCACTTGTGCGGAGCTGAAATCCAACCCAACACCACCAGCTGTCACTCCAACAATTGCCACCCTAACCTGAAAAGGCACTAAACATTAAATGAGGACAAAGTTCCGACAAACTAAACAAAGTAGTAAAGTGCTACGACAAGCTGGTATGAGGAACCAACACACACTCTTGGGTGAATAAATGTTCAGGCCTGGTTACTGACCCATATTGCACAGAGGTTATGTTAATCTCTTCACTGTTAGAATCTCCGTACACATTTTACTATGTTTATTATTATGTGTACGAGATTACCCGCCCTCTCTCTCTCTCTCTCTCTCTCTCTCTCTCTCTCTCTCTCTCTCTCTCTCTCTCTCTCTCTCTCTCTCTCTCT
>BFEA01000766.1:407112-418867 GCA_003427395.1 Chara braunii
GGACGGGTCCTACAGGGCCCGTGTGGCTACGCAGTCTGCCACACTCTCGCAGCACGCCAGTTGGTTGGGTAGACGCATGATCCTCACTAAGCTGCGTCGTACAGTTGGCCCGGGCCTTGACAGTTGCGCCTGGGCACATACACACAAAGCAGGGCCGATACATTGGGAAGCAGGCCATCGGCCTTTGGAAAAGCAGTACTGTCGACGCACCTACCTGGGAGCCCCGCACAGATGCAGCAAACAGCCCAAGTCCGGAGACTCAGGCCGTGCCCAACTGAAAAGGGCCCAGGCCCTCAACTGTAGTCTCGGGCCTGGGCGCAGGGTCTGAGGCCCAACCGGAAGCTACTGGAAGCTTCCAGCCAGGCCACACGCAGCATCCAGGAAGCTGCCACTTCCATAAAAGAAGTGAGGCAGCCCGAGCGAGGCATTCTGGCCAGTGCGGGCAATGCGGAGGTGCTGCTGCGCTATCGCTTGATGCTGCGCTGCGGCCAAGGGCGCTGACGGGGCGCATAGCGGTGAAGTGGGGCGCTGCAGGGCAGCGGGGCGCAGGCAGCCATAGCCAGGCTGCTGGGCACCAGGGGGTAATGCGGGCGATCGGGTGGTCTTCAGGGAAGGAGGCAAGTGTGGGGTAATCAAGGTCTGACTGAGGGTGACGAGATACGTACTTCGTGCATGAAGAGAGGTCGGCTGTGGTGTTGACAGTCATGGGCATTGGTCTTCGAGAGTCGAAGTGAGCTGTTGCGTGAACCAGCTGTAGGTAGGATAGTCGGGTAGAGTAGGCTGGGCACTGGGCGCCAGACAGAGAGGAGCGACTTTGGATACTGTATTGGTGTGGCCCAGGGCTTGAACATTGGCTCATTAGCTCATTGTATTGCTCTATATGGATGGTTTCTCGGTGCATTTTGCACTCTCTGCTTGGACACAACTACCGGGACATCTGTGTGATTTCTCAACTTGGTTTTCTGTATATCGTTCACATTCATATTCCTTGCAATTTGGTATCGGAGCTGGTTCGCGATCGCAGCTTACCTGGCACTGGCGACATTGTTGCTTGGTGCGCTGACGATGCTTCATGTGCAGTAAGGATACTTTGGCGCTGGTTTGTATTAGCGGGGCCTAGGTGGAGAGGCCGGCCACTGGAAGGCTGTGGCGACAGCGTGGGAGCTGTGGCGACAGAGGATGTATGTATGATGATGAGAGAGTATACTGACGTGCCATTTTGGCTGAGGTGGCACTGCATTGCGTTGTGAGTGGTACCGAGGCTATTGACCGGTCATTGAAATGCACGTCGGCCCAATTGGTGAGAAATCTGTGGTTGGGGTTAGCTATCTCCAGGTACGCTGTTCCCATTCCTTACCTACCCTCTCAATCTCTTCTTACCGTGAGGAAGTGAGTCCAACTTGAGTGTCCTCTCTTTGGTGAGGAGTCGTGTGCGCTCTACCTTGAGAGACGACATTCTTCCAGGTGGCGCATCTGGCAGGAGAGGGCGGTGCCTCTGAAGGGCCCTGGTCGCAGCATGGGTCACGGTCACCATGCCAACCCATGGGAGGAGTACACACAGGCTTTGCTGCTTTGGCCATCGAGGCTCTTTGCTGCGCTGATAGAAGGGGTGTGCAGACTGACCAGTCCTAACGCAGACGCTCCCAGACCGTCTATAAACATTTCTGGTTGGGGTCCAATCTGTCCACTGGTTGTGATCGTCGTCCTGATTGCGACGTTAAATAATTCCTGAGGACTCTCGGGGGCTGTCCTTAAATTCCCTCTTGATCAGCCAGATCAATCGGACGTAAGGCTCGTTGCACGCGAGGGTAAACAAAGGGCAGGCCGGTCATTATCATACACCTTGGGCACAAGGGTGGGCCGTGATTGCGCACACCTTAGACACCGTAGCTTGATGATGCTCACAGGTACGTTGGGCACAGGGAAGGGAATTCCAATTGAGAACTCTACTGAACATCACTATCATATCCATTGTGCATACATCTGCTCACTGTAGTTTGTTCTTATCTTGATTAGTTGGTTGACAGACTGCTAACACCTAACAGACAGCCTAGCGTAGGACTGTAATCTACCATACTCAGTTCTTCTCAAAGCTTTTGTGCAGAACTAATCAGGATAGAAGTAAACTACATGTGCACAGTCCGTGTAGGTGGTGTTGATGCCGCTTGACCGGTAGTCTAGGTAACTCGTCGGACATTGTTTATTTTATTTATGTTTAGAACCGGTCAGACGCATGCTGCGGTAGGTCCCAAAGAAGACATTAGTGCAGACAGCGTCTGCCTAGCCCACGAGTGAATCTGAGAGTGGTGAAGATACATCTGACGATAGGAGGCAGAGGCAGACACGACAGGGGACCAGTAGGATACCCTTACTGTTCCAGGTTCTACTACCAGGAGACGAGAGAATACTTAGGGCCGAAGCAAGGGCCCGTAATCTAGAGACTGCGAGAGAGGCAGCCGCAGCAGCTAGCGCAGTAGCAATGGCTACCTCTTCAGCCAGTTCTGCTGCCACTCAACGCGACCATTTCATAGTCCATCTCTTGTACGTCAGGAGTTGGCACTAGTCAGATGCTGGGTTCGCAGTTCAGCTCGCCGCCTCCACGCACCCGGGAGCAGATGGAGCTCCAGCAGGTGGAAAGGATTCGATTGAGGCTAGAGAAGGAACTTAAACAGGCTACTAAAAGAGAGAAAGAGATTAGAGACGGGTGTGTCAAACTAGAGGGTAGGGAGGCAGACAAAGCTGCACTAGAGGGGTTAGATGACTTGGCCCTTAGTAATACTGAAAAGATTTTTAAGGCGAGCATCCTGTCCATGCACGCATACATGGACAGCAAACTGGATACAATCCAGGACACCTTGGACCAGATCCTGAATGCCATGCATAGGCCAGGAATCAGGCCAACAGTTTTGCCATCTCTTCCATTATCAGCAATGACAGGCCCCTATGCCGTTCAGTCCGGACCATCACCAAGTGGTACATCAGCAGCAGCCACGTCACAGACTGTTGCTTCTTCATCTTCTGGTCCAGCGACAGGAGCTATACCACAGTCGCCACCAGTCCCGTCAGCGGGACAACAATTACCTTGGTATCCCAAAACCCCCCTGAAACCACCTCCAACCTTCTCAAGAGACAAGAAGAATGAGGCTCCCGACACATGGTTGAGAACCGTGCCAGCGTGGGTGAGGGCAAAGAGCTACGTGGCACCCTCGGCCGCGGCCGCAGGATCCGAGTCCGCGGCCAGGATCCGAGGCCGCGGGCCCGCGGCCTAGGCAGCGCGGCCGAGTCCGCGCGCGGCCGTGCCACGCCCAGGCGGGGATGCGCGCCTAAAATCTGCGCGCACGCGCAGCCTGCGCACGTCGGCCGCTATCGGACTGTCCAAAAAAAAAAAAAAAATCAAAAATTTGGGGGGACAGTTTTTGAGGTGTGAAAAAAAAAAAACAAAAAAAAAAAATCAATCAATCAATCAATCAATCAATCAATCAATCAAATCAATCAATCAATCAATCAATCAAATCAATCAAATCAATCAATCAATCAATCAATCAATCAATTAACCAAATCAATCAAGATCCTATTCGATAGGATCTTGATTGGTTTGGTTGATTGATTGATTGGTTGGTTGATTGATTGATTGATTGATTGATTGATTGATTGGTTGATTGATTGGCTGATTGATTGGCTGATTGATTGGTTGGTTGGTGGGGGAGGGGTCTTGCCTCGCCTCCCCGGCATACACACACACCTCTCTCTCTCTCTCTCTCTCTCTCTCTCTCTCTCTCTCTCTCTCTCTCTCTCTCTCTCTCTCTCTCTCTCTCTCTCTCCTGCACGCAAGCGCGCAGCTCCCCACGCACTCCCGCATGGCTGCAAGCTCCCCGCGCCGCTCCCGCGCAACTCCCTGGGGCGCGCGCACCTCTCTCTCTCTCTCTCTCTCTCTCTCTCTCTCTCTCTCTCTCTCTCTCTCTCCATCCACACACACACACACACACACAAAATCAATCAATCAATCAATCAAACCCTTTTTTTGTTATTTTTTTTGAAATTTTGCATCTTTTTTGAAATTTTGCATCTTTTTTTTTTTTTTAAACACCTCATTTCCCTGCAAAAAACAAAAATCCAATTCTAAAAAAAACACAGGTGTACTCAAGGACCATATATCTCATGATAAAAAATGACAAAAAAAAAATCCTGTTTTTCTTTATTTTTATTTTTTTAATTTTGTTTAAATCGATTTTAGTTTTTGATTTTTTAAAAATCCTAAACAAAGTCGGATTCCAAAACAAAAAATATAGGAGTGTAGGGTTTTTCAAGCCCTACACCCCCATATTTTTTGTTTTTTTTTTAATGTATTTTTAGGGAGGGGGGGGGGGGGAATATTGAAAAACCAGGGCGCAAACTGGGCCTCATCGGCCGCAGCGGCCGAAATGCCCACGGCCTAGGCCGCGGGTGTCACATAGGCAAAGAGGACATTGGTAGAGGAAGAAGTGATTACTGCTGCATCCTACTTAGAGGGTTCAGCAGCTCGCTGGCTAAATGGATTGGTTGCTTCAAAGGGTTTCGGCGGGAACATGGGTGATTGGGCGCAGACCCACACTCTAGAGAGCTTTATGGACTTAGTGGAAGCACTTTGGCACGCACCTCAGCAGGATTGCCACTGATGGGTTACTAAAGCTTGATGCTAGAAAGCACAAGCCTGTGCGAGAGCTTACCACAACCGTAGAGCGCCCGATTGTTGTCCCAGGAGTGGAGTACAATCCACAGTTCTTATTGACCATGTTCTTAAGATGTCTTCCCACAGCGGTGCTCATACCCCCCCTACGGACGGGAGAAAGAAGAAGACTTCACAAGAATGGAAGAACAAGGGTAGTCGATTGATGATGGTTGATTCTTATGGGAATCAAACTGAGATCGATGATGTTTTTGAGCTTGTCGAGGGATCACAGTTAGACGGCAAGGAGAGTGTTGAGGGTAGCCACCTCGCCGCCGTAGTTGAGACTAAGGCAGGTGGCCGCAACAAGGGCGGCCAACAGAGGAGTCAGGGGCAAGCCGCCAACCCAAACAAAATAGTTGATTGGGTAAGGGACGGTTTGGATCAGGAAGTGTGGCGGGACCGTTGGTCGGGTGGTACTTGCATAAACTGCGGCAAATATGGCCACCAGAAGTTTAGTGCAAGAACCCGAAGGTCTCGCAGAAGACCCCTCCTAAGGGTGGGTATCCTTCTTCTCAGTCTGAGGCCTCTACGAGCTCCAGCTCGCGAAACACTTACCTCCCCGTTTCAAGAGTTGGCCGAAGCTATCGACTCCTTAGTCACCCCGCAGACGCATCCGGACCCAACTATACTCCGTACGTTGGATGTGTCTGAAGCCTTAGAGGACCTTCAAGGTGAGTGGTCGGCAAGGGACCCTCGTGAGTCCTGGGTGGCACTAAGTAGAAATCCTAGAGGGGAGCATTTCGTTGTGGAAGTTGGGGTGGGTGATCGCAAGTGTGGCGCCTTCGTAGATATTGGCTCTATGCGAAACTTCATAAGTCGCGACTGCGTTGAGAGACTGCGCCTAAAGGACCGGGTGCAACGCCTTAGTAGACCGGTAGCATCTACTCTGGCCAACAAAGAGCACATGTTGGTAGAGGACTACATTAAAGACGTAATCTGCACTTTCTCCTACCCAGGAGGAGAGAGAAGTCGTAAGATATCATTCCTGGTGAGCGACGATTTGCCTTTCGATATTTTGTTGGGCATGTACTACCTCGAGGTTGCCAAGCCCCAGTTTGACTGGGACAAGAAAGTGTTGAAGCACGAATTGCCTAATGGGAGGATCGTTAGACTAGCTAAGTATAAAGCTAGTAGGTTGATAGACTTTTATGGGTGTTTGTGCGCATCGGCCTTCTACAATTATTATAAACAGAACCAAGAGGAAGGTATGTACTTAGTCGATGTCTCTGCAAAAGGGGAGGCCATGAAAACACCCCCAGAGATAGAAACCATCGTCGCTAAGTACCCTAATCTGTTTGAGGAGCCTACAGGAGTCGTCAACAGGGAGATTGTCCATGCCATAGAGATCATCCCAGGTAGCAAAACACCAAAAGGGAAAATCTATAGGATGGCTCCGACCGAGTTGGACAAACTTCGACGGCAACTGAAAGAGCTCACAGAAAAGGGTTGGATTCGGCCTAGCACCTCCCCCTTTGGCTCACCAGTCTTATTTGTTCCAAAGAAAGGGGGAACACTAAGGATGTGCATTGATTATAGAGGCCTCAATGCCATCACCGTTAAGAACGCAGAGCCTCTACCGCGCATCGACAACCTACTGGATAGGGTGCAGGGGTGCAAGTACTATACCAAGACAGACTTAAAATCTGGCTACCATCAAACTGCCATAAGACCAGAGGACCAACACAAAACCGCACTCCAAACCAGGTACGGTCTATACGAGTTTGTGGTGATGCCCTTTTGGCCTTTGCAATGCGTCGGGTACATTCCAGCACGTCATGAATAGAATCTTCCACGATTACTTAGATAAGTTTGTTGTCGTGTACCTCGACGACATACTTATCTTTAGTAAGACTGTCGAGGAGCATGCTCAGCATGTAGACAAGGTACTCTCACTCCTTCGGCCCCACAAGTATAAGATAAACGCGGAAAAATGCGAGTTCCGTCGCACTCAAATCTTGTACTTGGGTCATGAAGTATCTGCGGATGGGATTAGGCCCGAAGATGCGAAGGTGGCTAGCATTAGGGACCGGCCACGACCCCAATATGTGACTGAGGTCAGATCATTCTTGGGAATGTGTGGATATTACCGCAATTTCGTAGAGAACTATAGTACGATAACATCTCCCTTGACTGAGCTAACTCGACTTGACACACCATGGGATTGGACCGACGAGTGTGAGGCAGCTTTCAAGCGTTTGAAGCATGCTCTCACGCACCATGAGTTTCTCATGGTACCCGACCCGCAAAGGTCATTTGTTGTAACCATTGACGCAAGCCAATACGGCATTGGCGCAGTGTTGGCTCAGCAGGAAGGGAAAAAGTTGAGACCGGTCGAGTACATGAGCAAAAAGATGCCATCAAAGAAGTTGGCAAAGTCAACCTACAAGAGGGAACTCTATGCTCTCTACAAGGCACCTGTCCACTGGAGGCACAATCTGTTAGGAAGGTTCTTCTACTTGAGAACTGACCATCAGACCCTCAAGTGGATCAAGACCCAACCAGTTTTCTCCGATGCACTCAAACGCTGGATTGAAGTCATAGATCAGTATGACTTCAAACTAGACTATGCGAAGGGAGAGTACAACAAGGTTGTGGGTGCGTAGTTTAGAAGGGCAGATTACCTAGGTGCGCTGATTTCTGAGTTTGGCTTATCTGAGGACGTGACTCGATCCTTGGGGTAACCCTACAAGGAAGATCCCGTCACGATGGACATCATCAACAAACTGCAGGCCAAAAACAAAGCCACTTCCGACGAGTTTGTGATGGTGGATGGGTTACTCTTTCTTGAAAAGGCAGGGTTTAAAAGGCAGGGTTAGTTGTTCCATCTAGGGAGATTTTGCGTAGTTTATTTTTAGGTGAGTGCCACGACGCAACGGGACATTTCGGCTACAAGAAGACTAGTGCTAACTTAGTCCAGCGATTTTGGTGGCCTAACATGCTGGACGATGCAAAGAGGTACGTACAGACCTATCAAGCCTGTCAGCGGGATAAGTCGCGGACTCGAGCTCCGCTTGGGTTACTCGAGCCTCTACCCATTCCTGCTGGCCCAGCGAAGAGTATCTCCATGGACTTCATGGATACTCTCGTGACCAGCAAGAATGGCAAGAGGCACATCTTCGTCATAGTGGATAGGTTTACTAAATATGCTAGACTAATTGTCATGTCGAAGACTGCCAGCACTGAGCACTTCATTAAGTTGTTCATGGACAACTGGCTGCGTGATAGAGATGTTCGGTTTACCAGTGAGATGTGGAAGAAGGCCGTTGAACAAATGGGCAGCCAACTTCAGATGACTTCTGGGAATCATCCCGAAGTCAATGGGCATGCTGAATAGATGAACTGAGTGGTGCAGCATCTGCTGAGGCATTATATCAAGACCAACCAGGATGATTGGGATGAGAAATTATCTCTCATCGCCAGTTTGTACAACAATGTTGTACACAGCACCACCGGCGTCAGTCCGAATCAGTTGCATCTCGGATGGAAGCCTAGATCTGCTCTAGACTTCCTCCTGCCTGAAAACTGAACTGCTGCAACTCCTGGAACCATTGAATTTGGTGTCCAGTACGAGAAATTGTTGCAGCAGACTGTCGAGCACATCAAGAAATCTCAGGAAGTCATGATTGCTTATGAGAACAAGCATCACCGACAGTCCACATTTAAGGTAGGAGAACGTGTCTGGGTCAAGGCTAGTGAGCTGGGACAGGAGTTTGGCATCTCTAAAAAACAAATGCCTCAGTATTTCGGTCCCTGGGAAGTCTTAGACATTGTGGGGAATGATTTGGATGGTCCCTCGTACGTCATTCGTATCCCTGGTCACCTACGCACATACCCTGTTTTTCACGCCTCCAAGCTTACACCTTTCGCTCAAACAACACAATTCCCATCACAGAGATCTATGCTGCCCCCAACCATGGATGGCCATGTGGACATCGACGATATCCTCGATCACAGAGACACGACTGTTCCCAAGCCACCTGGCAGAGGAAGACCTCCTAAACATGCAAGGGAGTACAGAGTACATTTCAGGCATCATACTGATCCTAAGGAAAATCAATGGATTTCGAGGGAGGAACTTGTCAAGACAGCTCCTCGGATCTTGGCATATTATGAAAAGAAACTGAAGGGGAAGGCCCCAGCATGAAGCATCTCAGCGGACTTTCGAAGCTAAGGGGGATGGAATGTGAGGAACGAGCCCTCAAGGGGCCCTATCAAACATCACATGTTCTGGGCTAAAGCCCCAGCAAGCAGAGTGCCCGCCCTAAGTGAAGGCGGGCCTGAATATTCGTCAAAGGCCAAATTTTGACATTTCCATATGTGGGCATTCGGGTTCTCGCAGCACGCCGGTTGGTTGGGTAGACGCATGAGCCTCACTAAGCTGCGTCGTACAGTTGGCCCGGGCCTTGACAGTTGCGCCTGGACACATACACACAAAGCAGGGCCGATACATTGGGAAGCAGGCCATCGGCCTTTGGGAGCCCCGCACAGATGCAGCAAACAGCCCAAGTCCGAAGACTCAGGTCGTGCCCAACTGAAAAGGGCCCAGGCCCTCAACTGTGGTCTCGGGCCTGGGCACACGGTCTGAGGTCCAACCGGAAGCTACTGGAAGCTTCCAGCTAGGCCACACGCAGCATCCAGGAGGCTGCCACTTCCATAAAAGAAGTGAGGCAGCTCGAGCGAGGCATTCTGGCCAATGCAGGCAATGCGGAAGTGTTGTTGCACTATCGCTTGATGTTGCGCTGCGGCCAAGGGCGCTGCAGGGCAGCGGGGCGCAGGCATCCATAGCCAGGCTGTTGGGCTCGAGGGGGTAATGCGGGCAGTCGGGTGGTCTTCAGGGAAGGAGGCGAGTGTGGGGTAATCAAGGTCTGACTGAGGATGATGAGATACGAACCTGGTGCATGAAGAGAGGTCGGCTATGGTGTTGATAGTCATGTGCATTGGTCTTCGAGAGTCGGAGTGAGCCTGTTGCATGAACCAGCTGTAGGTAGGATAGTCGGGTAGAGTAAGCTGGGCGTTGGGCGCTAGACAGAGAGGAGCGACTTTGGATACTGTGTTGGTGTGGCCTACGGGCTTGAACATTGGCTCATTACTTCATTGTATTGCTCTAGTGCATTTTGTACTCTCTGCTTGGACACGACTCCCTGGACATCTGTGTGATTTCTCAACTTGGGTTTCTGTATATCGTTCACACTCATATTCCTTGCATTTTGTAATTCCTTTTTAAATTGAAATTCAGTTTCTTGTTCTTTTTTTTTTTCCTTAAAAATGATCTCTTTCACCAAAACTTTGTCAAAAAGCTTGTCTTTTTTTTCCCCATCAAATAGCTTGATACAAGTTTCAGAAAACACACACAGAAAAAAGGTGAAAGCAGTTTCTTTTTTCAAGTTTTTTCCTTCAAATTGAAATGGTTTCCACCTTCGTTGTAGCAGATGCAGATCCCACGGCTCGATCCATAGACGTCTCCCGATCCCGTGTACAGTACAGTTCGCCCCATTCAGGTTTGAACCCGTGACCTGGCCCTAAAAGTTGTCTGTAGGCAGCCATTGTACATACGAGGGTTGAGAAGATTCGAGTTGCTTACCTATAGATTAGAAATCGTAGTTTATGACTGCAGGTAGTTGCTGTAGGTCTCAAGGTTCAACCATAGTCATAGCCGCCACAGTACCGAAGGGTCAAGTAAGCAAGTCTAGAATCTTCTAGCACTGCCCCTTTGAGAGTCTGGAAGCAGTCCGTAGGCAAGTGGGCAAGTGGGAAGACTTACCTTGCCCAGTCAGCGGTACCCAGTCCCAGTCGCACCTTGTCTAGTCAGCAAGTACCATGTGGGACTGTGTGCACCCTGGGCCCGATGGAAAGGAGCAGACCAGCAGCCGACAAAAGTATAAATCAAGAGGCAGCGTCCAGTTATGGATTCAGACTGCGAGCCGTGCTGAAGCGCTGCCAGAGCGACTTATGCAAGGAGGTTTGCGGGTGCCCGAGGGAGAAGAGGGCTGCAAGGGAGACGAAGCAGCCATAGTCGCTAGTAGTGGTAGATGAAAGGCCTTCCACAATTCAGAACCCAAATTTGGGTCCCAAGGTCAGAGGTCCTGGCCAAGAAAGGCCGAGTCAGTCAGTTTCAGGAAAGTCATAGTCGGGTACCTTAGCAGTGAAGTCCAACAGGCACCCGGCAAACAGTCACATCTCAAGGGTAAAATCACGTCTCATCGTGATGAAAAGTCACATCCACGAGCAAAGGACACTTCCACAGGCAAGAGTCGTGTCCCAGAGGCAGGAGTCACAGTCTACAGTCAAAACCATGTGTCATAATCGAAAAGTCGTGACTCAAAGGCCCAAGCAGCAGCACACCAATGAAAATTTGGGAAGGTTCCAGGCCCTGACATTCGAAAGCAAACAAGCCGTGAGGATGTGGTACCAGAACCAAGTCAAGCCCCAAAAAGCAGAGGCTGGCACGAGCTGAATCTCGGTCCAAGACAATATAAGGACTGGCCAGCCTCCTCGTTCAGGAGATTGCTCATTCGCATGAGGTGTGGAAGTGCTGGTGCACTTGTGCGCTATTGTGAGGGGCAGAGAGCTGAAGTCAGAGTGTTGCGCTGAGAGAGAGAGAGAGAGAAGGAGAGATAGCGCTGGCAAGGAGAAGGCAGCCATAGCTGCGCCAGTGCTAGTAGTAGTAGTAGTCTCCAGTGGGGTTAGTAGAGTTGGCAGTGGGTGTAGTCAGAGTTGGTCCTTTAGTAAAAGGTGTGTGAATGCATGCACGTAGGGAGAGAAGACACAGAGAGGTAGTAGTCAGAGAGACGACCGAGAGAGAAGATACTGGATACTTGGGTTTGCGATGTTGAGCGCCTAGGACTAAAACTCTTAATTGCTTGTATAATTATTTGTTGGAATTCTAAAGCTGCGCTACCTGGTCTTCATCGCTTTGGCCTCCATTGTGAACTTCGTGTGATGTCATACATGCATGTGGTGTGATTGTGTGCACTCACTGGTGTGGAACTGAGAGGTTCGTTGCATAGAGGTAGCAAGCAGCCTTAGCTGCGCTAGGTTAGAGATCAT
>BFEA01000766.1:432275-442848 GCA_003427395.1 Chara braunii
GAGAGAGAGAGAGAGAGAGAGAGAGAGAGAGAGAGAGAGAGAGAGAGAGAGAGAGAGAGAGAGAGAGAGAGAGGACTGGCCAGCGCAGGTGCGTGGATAAGATCGAGGAAGGAGGAAGACAAGCACGCGGAAGACGAGAAGGGGGGGCCAACGGCCCCGACGAGAGAATCACAAGTAATGGTGAGGGAGAGGAGGACACGGGCGAGACGAAAACGATGGAAAACCTCAGAAAGCGGGAAAGAGTAACAATGAAGCGCTATAGGAGAACCTCAGAAAGGGGGGAGAGGACGACGAAGAGGAGGAAGAGGCGCGGAGAAGAGGGGAGAGGACGACGAAGGGAATGGACGCAGGAAATGAGAGGAGGAGAACGGGAAAACATGCATTAAACGGAGGAGATTGCAAAAAGGGAAGGAACAACACGCTGACCGTTGCTGCAGGCAATACCAGCGATGGCGGAGAGAGGAAGGGAGAAGAAGGGAGGGGAGAGGAGGAGGGCGGGGGGAGTGGGGCTTTTGGAAGGGGGGGCAGAAGATCATGCCGGGGACGAATTATAAGCCACCCCACTTTTCACCAGCCCCCGCGCATTTCATATCGTACAGGGGCGGGAAAACCGGTACCCGCCGGTAAAACGGGCGGGGACTCGAGAACGTTGCGCGCGGGGCGGGAAAACCGGCACCCGGTAAAACGGGCGGGAACTTGAGAACGTTGCACCCGGTAAAAGGTGTTTGTTTGTTTTGTTTTGGAAACTTGTTCAAATGCCCCTGAAAGTTGGGGTATTTCGTCAGATACCCCTAGAAGGCATGGATGTGGCGAAATGCCCCTATGACAGACACGGAACTTTGCGAAATAACCCACTGGCAAATTGGGCCTGTCATCTTTTGCATATACTACTACGGAGCCCTGGGCAACTTGTCTTGTCGATATGGGAGAATGCTGAAAAACAGGGGTTAGCCCCTAACATGAGGGTGCGGATCCATGAATGTACCATTCAGCCAAATGGGATCCGTTGGATTCAAACTCATGGCTGATGGGTGTTTGCATTGGGTTTCTGGCTGATGGGCGTTTGCGTTGGGTTTCAGTCCCTCTCCTCGGAAGAAAAAAAATGGGAAATTTGTTGAAATACCCCTAAAGTTTTGGTATTTCGTTAGATACCCCTAAAACACAGGGGTACGCTGAAATGCCCCAAACTTCTGCATTTGCCACCTTCCGGCCCATAAGCAACTTTGTCATATGCCCTGGCCCTGGGCTGCAGGGGCCGTGCGTTTCTTTTGCCATCTGCGGGGTCCAACAGCCAGAAATACTAGGGCATATAGGCAATAAAAATTGCCCAGGGCTGAGTAGGAGTAAATGCAAAAGATGACAGGCCCGATTGGCCAGTGGGGTATTTCGCGGAATTTCACGTCTGTCATAAGGGCATTTCACCATACCCATGCCTTTTCAGGGGCATTTCAACAGTTTCCCTTTATTTTTTTACCAGAATTGAAACTAACTAAATTAGCTCGATTGAGGTCAACTTAGTTTTGGTCCTGAGGGTTTTGGTCCTGAGGGTACAGCGCTCTTAAAATGTCGTACCCTCTGGACTCCAACTAAGTACAGATATATCCAGGGGGTCCAACATTCTTAAAACGTCGTACCCCTTGGACTCCAGTCAAGTCCAGATACATCCAAGGGGTCCGTCATTTTAAGAACACAAAACACTCGAGAGCTAAAAATTTCCACCTAGATTGGTCCAATTTAGTCGATTTTAATTTCATTTAAAAAAATGAAAATTGCTAGGCTACCAGTCGGGCTGCCCGGGTCACCTTATTTTCCCGGGCGGCCTGGGCGTGCAAGGTCCCCGCCAAAAAAAAAAAAAAACATTAAAAAAAAAAACTCCAAAAAATCTGAAAAAAAAACTATGTTATGCAGAAAAATAAAATTAACAACTTTTGCCTCAGGGTCACATCGATTTTTTTTACCAAATTTAAAATAAATTTTTTAATTAAAAAATATTTGTGTATATATTTTTTGCCCGGCCAGGCAAGTGGACCCGGGCCACCCTAGTAGCCTATAAAATTTTTCAATTTTGACGAAATTGTTGTTTCTCTTTTTTTGTTTTCTTAGATATAGTTACACATGACCGGCCCCAGGTAATTCGAGATTGTTATGGATATTGCTTCAGATTATAAGTGATGATGATGACTTATTGAACTTCATTACTGAGGTTATGTTTGTTTGTTTTTTTCCCAACACCTGTCGAGGCTACTAGGGGTGGTGATAAGAGCACCCTCCCCTACCACTCCAGTTGGTGACTCCATTCTATTGGTGGGTAGTCGCTCCTGCTGGAAAATAGGTCTAGTGTCCCGATACAATAATTTGATAGTGAACAACATAATGAATGAAGGTCATGGCCAGCCTCTTTAGTCCTCGCTCGACTGCCAAATAAAAATGCCCCCTAGTCGATCTACCCGCTGCAGAGATTTGAGATATTGTGCCAACTGTTACTCCCTTTTTCCAACCTTTGTCAAAACCATTGCAAATCTACCAATGCTAATGCCGAAGGAGGGAATACATTAAAGAAATATTATGGAGATCTTAACAAATTATCTAGTTGAATACGATGTCATTAATGAAAGATAAGTCAATAATCCTTCTTGTAGCAAATGTCAACTCCCCCCACCCTGGGCAGATCACATGTTATAGTACTGCCCCGTTGTTCCTCCCAGCCAATGTGAAGTAATTTTTAAATTAGCTATCATTTTTTTTGGGGGGGGAAGATTTATGTTTGGATTTTGTATTTGTTCGCTTGACCCTAATCTCCTTTTGAACAAATTGTTTAATGGTTTCAAATATTTTATCACATTTTATTCTTACTCCTTCCCTTGCATGAACGTAGCGTTTATACCATGGTACTCATAAAATTGTTGTATGACCAATTGTGAACAGATTGGTGTGGAAGTTCGCAAGATTAGAAAAGTTTCAATGCCCGAGAAATATCACTCTACATCTCAGGGTCAACCAACCTCTATTAACTGTCTCCAGATACAGTCCTATATGTATTATATGGTTTCTTTTATCTTTCTATTGGAAAAAATAGTGAAACATGAATGGCACCAGGGTAAGGTTGATCCCCGTTATTCCAACATGGTATGGTCAAACAACCGATCATTAGTTGGAAGAGAATAGTGGAGGATCTGTCATTGTAAAGATGCAAATTTAGCAAGACATTCCGTCAAACCTCGAAACCAGCGAATGAGCAGAATACGGTTTAAATTGATGTTTAGATGTTGTACCCAACGATCTTGAATTATCACTCTTACATCCACTTGTGGGCGCATCAAAGCATATGATGCTTTGACTGAGAGGGACTGCAAAGTCTGCGGTCTGCCTATTTTGGTAGTCTCCCATATCCATTTTGCGGGATCAACTAGGAGTTAGGGAATGGGGAGCTCAGAGGAATAGACCCACCATCATTGTCTGGAGAGACCTTGGATAACTCGGACTTTATAAAGGGTAGAGGAGGGGAAATAATCCAATCGGTCAATAATAGGAATGATCATGATGAAGCCTAAAAAAGTTTATTAGTATACTTACAGAGTGTATATCTACTATTTCCAACAAACCGGTTACCATTTGCCTGATATGCAATCACCCAGTTTACCTCTGAGAGACTGGATTTTTTTTTTAACGTGACTGTCCAGGCCAAAGGTATTGAAAAAAGGATATGATTCAACTTGTTCCGGATGTGGTGCTCGTGCCAAAGTGCAATCGTAAATTCTTTTTGCAAATTTACAATCCTTCTTTGTCGGATCTCGTATATCCTCGACTCGTTATATCTCACATTTGACCCATGTGGCCGTAACGAGAAAAAAAAAATCAGTCTATGAGGGGAATGTGTCGCCATGTATGTGACTAAGTAACCTTGAAGTAATCGAACACCAAGTCTCGCATGACGACTTCTTTGTCCCCTTCCGCTTATGGGTTTGAAGCTTGCCTTGTGAATACTCCAATAACGGTCCTCTACCCAAGTAAGTGGATGATTATATTTGCAATTGTTTGGGGAGTTAATCTACGGATATGTTATAGTGCTAGATCATACGAGGGCAACTTCATAGATAGTATTAGTCGCTTCAACCAGCGTAAGAACAGAGCTTCTCATTGTAATATTCGATCTAGAATGCTCAAACCTCCTTTCCATTTTGATTGGAAAAAAAAATTTCACTCCACTCATGATATAACATGAGGACGTTTTTGGTCCCCCCTACAGATAAAAGTTGTGACTTGTCTTCTGGTTTCCTTTGTGGCTGATAAAAGTTGTGACTTGTCTTCTGGTTTCCTTTGTGGCTGATTTAGGGAGTGACCAGGTCGCTGATTTGTACGATGGGTGCCAAAACAACATTATTGACGAGGAGTGCCCTACTGAACAACCATGTGTATTATTTTTTCCACTGATTCATTTTTTATAGGGTTGACTTAGAGATCCATGCATCTATGTTGTAGCATAGACTCCTAGGATACATCCATTTGACTCTTGGTTGTTCGGGTGGTTAGTCCCCATTGGAATTGATACACCATCCTTGGGTCTTACTGCTCTAGTTAACCACCATATTTGAGGTTTGGAAAAACTTGTTCATTAACACTTTGTTTTTCTCCATGTTGGCAATCGATATCTTCATTATAACAGTGAGGTTATTTGCAAACATCGAGCTGATAGAAATTGGTTCCTCAAGTATACCAGAAATCTAAAAACGCATAATATTGCAATGCTCTCTAAGATTGACCCTTAAGACTTCCAGAATATCGAGGAAGAGGAAGGGGGCCAGAGGGTCCTTGCCTAACCAATCTTTGAAGCTGGATCTCTCGAGCGAGGAGGCCATTAACTTTAACTCGAGTTGTGGCATTGGAGTGTAAGATGTGAACCCACTAACGCCCAACCGTTTCTGTTACTAGATCCTCTGAGTGTGCACAATGAACTCGATGCTCGAGTGGGGTATGTTGGTTTATCTCCTAGAGGACCCTGTTTGAGGACTCTTACCGTTTATGATAACCACAATAACATCATCACTGGATAGGCAACCTCGGCTTTTTGAAGGGATGTCATGAGGTTAAACCTTGGCTATGGGGGTACCATTAGGGATTGCCCCTGATATCTAGGCTATAGTTCGACTCACATCCTAGGGGCCCATGTCGTAACAACAATGCCGATTCGGGGACATACAAGGGAGTCTGAACCCCCTCAGGAAAGGCTTGTAGTCGCACGTTCACATCTAGCTCTCGAAGTGCCTGTGCAGCAGGGGTTGCACGACGTCCACTTCAACCAGGGCTGAGTGGAAAAGTAGGGGTTCCCCCACACGGGTGCCTGCAATCGCTATCCGAGTCTGGTGAGGTCACGCCGAGATTCTGATGGGTGATGGTCATGGGTGGTCCACACTAAGGTAGGATAGAGGGGGTGGGAGTGCACCGGGGTAATTGATCAGAGTAAGGGTGGTCTAGGAAAGGAGTCTTATGAGGGTGGTTACAAAAAGAAAAAAGAAAAAAAAAGAACTCTCCTACCTAACCCCTCTTGTGCCAGTTGTAGATCCTGTCCCGATCCCCCACAAGCAACGGGATCCATCGTAACTTGTCCCTCCGCACATTTAGGCATTCAATCCAGTCCTCTTTGTCTGTGGGACATTGCCCCCGGGGTCAATGTCCCTTTTGTAATGAGCCACTTCAAGTTGTGCCTCTTCAACATGCTTTCTTTTTCTCAAGACAAAAGAAAGATTCTTCAACCCCTGCCTTGGGGTGTTGTTGTTCTTGTTAGGGTGCCAGTTGTACCAAAAAAAAGAAAAGAAGTGACCGTTATACCCATCAGCTCCAGCCTAATGCTGCCCAGTGCTCTCTTCAACCTGAGCAGGAGTATGGTCCCATTAGCAGTCGGATAAGCGTGTGGTCGATCTAGTGTGACACTGTCTGGAAGCGGCCTATCGGGTTCATTACACATTCCAGGGCAGAGACAACAGGAGAAAGACAAAAAACAGGAAAAAAAACAGAGATCTCCCATCGGAAATCACGGTAGAGAGCTTCCAGTCATCAGATGACAAATCATTTGATGGTGATGGCTGCAACAATAGTGAATAAGAAGTAACTACCATTTTTTGGGGGGGGGAATAAACTCGACTTCTGTCAGCAATGATCATGGCGCCCTCCATATACTCCGTGATTGAAAGAGGGTTCCACTCAATGAGATAATTACACAACCGCAAGCAAAATACTAAAAATCTTATAACCAGTGGGCCTATGGCCGATCCCACCCTCTTTTGGGGTTGGCCATACCCCCAACGGATTGAAAGGATTTTGGCGGGAAGCTTCCTTTGCACCTGCATGCCCAGTGTTAAAGAAAGGAAAAGGAGAACAAAAACCTCCTTACTTTTTCATGTAAACCATATAAAATACTGGTCGTGGGATCACGAGTAGTGCACGACAGGATTTGGGTCACTCATCTGTCACACAAATTTTTTTTTATCCTATCCCGTTGGTAGTGGGACCATGCTCAAGGCTATTTCCATGGATTGCTTAGAAGAGAAATAACGTTGTTGTTGTTTTTTTTATAGAAAAAATTGCCTTATCCTCATTGAGGGACAACCATATATATTTTCTCTCACCTCACATATCTTTACCGGTATTCAGCCATGTCATGGAACATATCTTTTTCCTTTCATGACCTATCATTACTCCTGAGGCTATACAGAGGAACCCTGTCAGCATAGCTTTCTACCTATCTTCGGTGAAGCGACTCGGAGGTTACCTCTCTCTGTGGGGAGAGGTAACGACATGTTTGCCCCTTTCCCTTAGCGGTTAGGGTGTAGGGTTGGGCCCGCTGGTGGGGGAAGATGAAAAGGGAGGCACAATGACTGACAAATAACACTTTTGAGTTTTCTTATTTTGAAAATAAAAAACATATAATTTCAAAAACAAGAAGGGGACCTCATGATTCCACTCTCTGAAATATTAAGCCCATTATGATGCTTCAACTCAATTTTTTTTCCTTTTTTAGCTGTAGTTCATAATACTAAAGGCATCATAAGTGCTCCTATAATAAAAATGACAAAGGTGAAAGGTATCAAAATACCAAAGGTATTAAAAAGTGAAAGGCATAAAGTACAATACTATTCACCAAATGTGCGAAATGAGAATGAATCTTTCGCTAGAACATGGATAGATACACCACTACCTTTATGTGGTGAATAGTGGAGTGAGGCGCATAGAGAACGTCCAACGAATCGAAATCACCAATTCGTCAAAGATACGATTAATCGAAAAGATATAAAGGGCCTCAACCCACCTTCACCGAATGTGAAAAAGATAAAAGCTATGACCTAATCACATGATAAATTCCTAAAGGTGGTTGTCATAATGTCAAACATCCAACCTTTTTTTTTTTTTTTTTTTAAACGAAAGTTGTTTTAGAGATTGCGTTCAATCTCTACAACGACCGGGGGCCTAGTCCCACTATGAAAGAAGATTGGATGAATACATGAATTTATACGTTTTTGTGGAGAGATGCAGACAGTTCCAATCGATCTGTTTTTCTGCATCTCTTCGCAAAACACATCCAGATTGAGGTATATAAATCAATATTTTTGGCACTGCCAGTGGGACAAGTGCCTTGGGATTTACCCAAAGAAAAAAAAGGGCAACTAGGGCACAACCGCAATTTCAGTTTTACATATAGTTTAGGCATCCCTCAAATACAACACATCCCAACCCGGCCCTAAAACTAGGTTTAATACATTCACGATTTTCCTCGCTTTGGAGCAACATTCATGAAATAGTGACTGAAATACATTTTTAAACTGAAATTGTGACTGCCCCCTAGTCCCCCCCCCAAACAAAAAAAGGCAAAGAAGAAGCTATGGTCAAAGTCCATCTTTCCACATTATAACGGGAGATTTATGTTGCTTCCCACCAATACACAAGAGCCATCCTGGGAACTTGTAACTCAACCCACGTATTTTTTTTGTAAAAGATAAAAGAATAGTACACAATTTGAGTTGGACACATAGTTGCATGTGGGGCTGCTCAGGCGCTTACCACCCTAGGTTGCATAGCCAATTGAATGAATTTGATGGAAAAAAAAAAAGAAAGGGAGAGATAGATGCTCCATGTTGCATATTTAGTGAGTGGTGTGGCGAGGTGGCATAATGCATCAATGAAAATAGCCTGCTTTCCTTGTCGAGTGACACAAACAATCTAGTGCATGTGTACCTGAGCCCCTGTAGTGTGAAGGTACATGACCTGCACCTTACCAACATTAGTGACCACATACAATTTGGGTGCGCATGGCATAAAAATGCCCAAGGTATGAAGAATGTATAATCATTAAAAAAATCAATAATAGATCCATAGAAATCACCTTCTTTGGTAGTTGAGAGGCCAAAATAGCCCAATCAAAATGTACCTCCCCCCTCCAGTGTGCAGGTTCATGGCTTGCACCTCAGCCTGACCGGTGTCCATATACGTCTGAGTGACCTATTTTCCTCTCTTGCAAGTTGAGCTGGCTGGCTTTGACCTTCGTCACCATACAAGGAAGGTGATGCTCCCCACCAATAGATGAAACTTTCGAAGCGTCCCCACTAAGGGAGGATGCTCTTATCACCTCCTTCAGTGGGAGCCTGCCCCGAAGTTCTTATTTTTTCCCAAAGCTCTAAATCCCTTGATCACAAGGTCTCCCACATGAAACCACAAAAAATCTCCTTTGCGGCGCAACCATGCAATCATAACTCATTTTTGCGACTCCCGAAAAGATGAGCATGGCCCCTATGCAAGGATGACACATGTGGGGGTAACTTTAGTAGAGTCACAAATACGAGTTATATTTGCACTATGAGTTATCATTGCACTATGGAGCAAAATACAGTTTGTAATTGCACTTCATGCACACTACCTGGGCAGAAAGCTGGGTTGTACAAATTGTCCAAAGCGCAATTTGAGACTGTATCTTAACCCATGGTGCAATGATAACTCATTTTTAGGACTCCTGTGTAGTTTTTTCCAAAAGAAATGCACACACAAAAGAAATAGCCCACCACATTTGCAGAGGCACATCTACAGCCAATCAACAACAGTCTCCGAAGTTGGGGACACAACTGCCACCTGGCGTACAGTCCCAGTAGTGAAGAGGACTGTATTAATGCCTGGATGTGGGCGTGTTTACATAAACGTGTGGATAATCGCTATTGATCTGTTTTTCTACGTTTTCTCTAGAAACACATCCAGATTCAGGCACTGCACTTAATCCAATCCTCTTTGCTAGTGGGATTGCACCCAAGAGGACAATCAGTGAACATACTTGAAAAGTGAATTTTGTGAATGCATCGTCTTTCGTTTTTATTATTATTTAAACCACCCGGGCCCCTTCATGTTGCGAGATATATTGCCTGTTAAAAAGTGTTCACCCTAAACCTATAATTGATTATCTATACAATGGTGGTCTCAATATGTTCCAAACAATTTTTATGAGACGCTGGACCCGATGTCCAGCAGGTGCAGCTCCCCATTAATAGAATGGAGCACCCAACAGACAATACTTGGTGAGGTTGCTCGTATCATTTTACCTAGTATACCGTTGCTCGACTTTTTTCCTAAAAAAAAAAAAAAAAACTTTCCAAGCTATCAAGTCCGAGTCTCCCGCTACCGGTATGTCGAGCCTTGCCGAGGCTCCCGCTACCAGTAACGGGATAGACATACATTGGAAAAAAAATAAAAAAAATAAAAATCGAACTGGACTAAACAAAGAACAAAAATAAAAAAAGAAAAATAAAAAAACGAAATGTGTGTGTGTGTGTGTGAGAGAGAGCGAGCGAGAGAGAGAGAGAGAAAAAGAGAGAGAGGAAAAAAAAAAAAAAAAAAAAAAAAATCTGCATTCGAGGAATGAATATTTTGCAAGAAGAAATGTGTCGGGAAGGGCATGCGTGTGTGTGTGTGTGTATATGTATATATATATATATATATATATATATATATTCTATTTGTGACGATATATATATAATATATATAGTTGTCAGGCCAAACGTACGAAGGCCCCTAAGCTGACCCCCGAACGTTCGGGCGTTCGGGTCCCCGTACGGGGCCCGAACTCGAAGGGTTTCGGACCCCACAAAAAACTATTTCGGTACCTAAAAATTATTATTGTTTTCTGATTCTTGTTTTGTGAGTTCTCTGTTATGTAAGCTACCTGTCTCTCAATTTTAAAGTCATTTTGTGGAGCCAAAAAATAATGAAAAATCGGCAAAGATGGTGGTGTCAAAACATGCTTTCCCACTTACTAATTTGTTTTTTTTTTTCTTTTCACTTTTTGTTTTCCCTTTATTTCGGGGCCTGAAAAAAAATATTATTTTTTCAAAATTTATTTGTAGGTTCTCTATGATGTAAGATACAGATGTATAAAATTTTATGGTATTTGAAAAAGCAAAAAAAAAATGAAAAATCGCCAAAGATGGCGGTGTCAAAAACTTGCTCGCCCACGCAATAATTTCATTCTCGATTTATTTTTTCTTATTTTCATTAATATTATTTATTTTTCGTATTTGATTTTTATTTCAAATTTGGTAAG
>BFEA01000766.1:506003-517926 GCA_003427395.1 Chara braunii
AAAAAAAAAAAAAAAAAAAAAAAAACTTTACGATCCTCTGCGATAACTTCGTTAATACTCAAAAATGGTCGCGGCTTCACTGCTGCAAGCAAACACATCAGCAAGCAACCAACTTGTCTCAAGTTGGTTGCTTGCTCAAAAATGGTCGCGGCTTCACTGCTGCAAGCAAAAGTACAATCATCAGCCCTAGAAGCAAAAAAATTCTCAATGCATCGCGAGAATCACTATGCCAAGGCGTAGCTCTGAATACGACAGGTTTGTGAGAAGTGCTCCTTCATTATTTGTACGTACGGAGTCTATCTGATAACTTTGCCGACAAGGGGTTGTGCGAATATATCAGGAGAGGAAACATCGCCTGATCCTATATCTACTGAAAGTGGGTTTTTGTTTACTACCATCTTGCCCAGAACATAACGCAACCTCATCACAACCATTTCGGATCGGACCGGAAATATATAAAGATCGTATACGTCCAAAATCAGGGTGCGTCATATGTTTGGGGGAAGACGGTCGGTGGAAAATTCCACAAAATACTGGTCATGTCAAATACATCGCATGATCCGGGAGTCTACGGTGAAAACATCAGATGCTCCCGGAGTCTACGGTGAAAACATTGGATGACTGGGAGTCCACGGTGAAAACATCGGATGATCCGAGAGTCTATCGGACGCAAGATGTACTGAGTTGTACCGTAACTTGTACAAGATGTAAAGGTGGAAACCATTGGAAAAAGGACCAAGGCAAGTTCAATCAACCTTCCCTCCTCTCAATATTTGAGTGGGGGGGGAGGGGGGACAAAAGAAAAGAGGAAGTCATTGCTATAAGATCACAACCCTAACATTAACCCTCAGAATGACAAACGTGGCAAAAAAAAAAAAAAAAAAAAAAAAGAGCAAGCGCCTGATCGTAGGGCAGCACGTCCAGGGCCTATCTCATCATATGCCAACTGGACTCATCAGATTGGATTCTGACACACTGAGATCAGTTTCAGGGCCCGCGGATCACTGCACACAGCATGGGACCAAATTGACCATACGATGGGACCAATCGACCATGGGACCAGTCGACAATGGGACTAATTCACCATGGATCTCATTGACCATTGGGAAAAAGACATACTTCGAGGAGTATAAGGCAGTTGGGAAAATACACTAAGATCAGTTTCAGGGCCCACGGATCACTGCACACGGCATGGGACCAATTGACCATGGGACCAGTCGACAATGGGACCGGTCGACAGTGGGACTAATTCACCATGGAATCATGGATCTAATTGACCATTGGGAAAAAGACATACATCGAGGAGTAAAAGGCAGTTGGGAAAAGATAACTGCTCATTGATCCTGCTTCAGTGTTGGGATTGAACCGTGAATGTCTCTGATTGGCAGAATCCAAACGACTCAATCGGCGATCCTGCGTTTGTCTAGCCCCATTGAGTCATTGACAAGGACCATGCTGGGCACTTTACAACCGTGAACACCGTCGTCGTCGTCGTCGTTTTTTTTTTTGTTTTTTGTTTTTTTTTCTTTTAACAAGTAAGATCCGATATTAGTAGTTCCACTATTTCTTCATTGACCTGCGAAGGAATTAGGGCCTGCACAGAACATAAAAGGAAAAGTCCAAAAAGACAAACCAGCCACCATTCATTAGCAAGTCAGTCGAAGCACGCGTGCGCAAAGGTCCCTCCTTGAGCACGCACATGGGGAGATGCCACGGATGACGACATGGGGGAAGAGGCGAGACAAAGATGGAGATGAGGGAGAAGACCAAGATCGCGATAGCGAAGTCAAAAAATAGTCTCCCTGCCGAATGTCCGATCAATGTCTGGCACAAAATGTCAAATCAGATCCTGGGCCTCATGGCCCAATGTAACCTCTGCCTGTAACCTCTCTCTCTCTCTCTCTCTCTCTCTCTCTCTCTCTCTCTCTCTCTCTCTCTCTCTCTCTCTCTCTGAAAGAAGAAGAAGCAGAAGAAGTTGAAGAAGCAGGAGGAGGAGGAGGAAGGAGGAAGGAGGCGAGGACAGGAAGAAGAAGAAGAAGATGTCGTCCTCCTCACTATCTCACCTGCAGGATGTCATCGCCAGGTACTAACGTCGGTGTGTTACTGTGCTGCAGGTCGCTGGCGAGGAACTCAGCTATGGCGCCCAGGTACGTACTCCATCGCTGCAGGTATGGCCTCCACCCTTATCCCTACCTACTATTCGACCCCTGGCACAGCGCGGTATGGCGCAACTCCAGCACCATGTCGCCGAAGAAGTGAGCTTACCCGAACTGTCTCTCTGTGTGCCCAGGAGCTGGCCCAGCTCTAAGTAGTGCTGGGCCTGGGCGCTGTGCCCACGACTTGCTCCTGGGCCAGGCCTCAAAACGGCCTGCCTTGGTCCCTACCGGACGTCAAGGCCCTCCCTGCTGATGCAGCAGGGAGTGTTCACTACCGGACAAACCCGAACCTGGCATGAAACGGCCAGTTTGCAAACGGAGTAGGCCCAAAACGTGGCCTTTGTCCGAACAGACGGAAAGTCTATCCGGACGTTCGGACGAACTGCAAGTCCGAAACGATGCCTGAAACAGACAAAAACAGGACAGCAAATAAATAAATAAATAAGTAAATGAATGCTGCCTCAAACAAAACCCTGCGGCCCTAAAGCCGGCCGTCAGCCTCCAGGGCGCGTGCCAAAATGGCGTGCGGCCTGGGGGCCCCCAGCAACCGTCGGGCCCCCGAAATGGGCCCCGTGTGCAGGCTCAGAATGTACCACTCTCTCTCCCCCCACACACACACATCAGTAAGCAACCAGCTGTAGAGGACAAGTTGGTTGCTTGCTGATGTGTGTGTGTGTGTGTGTGTGTGTGTGTGTGTGTGTGTGTGTGTGTGTGTGTGTGTGTGTGTGTGTGTGTGNTGTGTGTGTGTGTGTGTGTGAGAGAGAGAGAGAGAGAGAGAGAGAGAGAGAGAGAGAGAGAGAGAGAGAGAGCTGCAATGACTTGCTGATTTCTGCTGCCGAGATTAACTGCGAGGCTGTATACTAACCGGTAGGTTAGATTCGTAATTTTGCTTGGCTGAGGGCTAACCGAGAGACCTGCCTGTAAGGAAATTCGTGAGGGACAGATCTGCAAATCCGGGAAAATACAGGCCCGGTACTAACCGAATTCCTGCAGCTATCCTAACTGCCTATAGCAGGCCCGGGCTACCCCTAGGACAGACAGGCCCTAAGCGGCCTATACTGCTAGACGGTCCTATAGCCTATAGCCGGGTCCGGTAGAGGCCGAGAGGCCGAAACAGCAACAGTACCGGTCGGTCAGTCAGTCCGGTCTAGGTCTAGAGAGTCTATAGATAGGTTAGGCCCATCGATTCAGGGCTTTTGGCAATTCATTTTCGCGTGACCGCGTTCGTGGCCAACCAAGTGTTGCAGCGCTGAAAGTCTACAGCGGCAACCGAGATTTCAGCACGGGAGGCAGCCATAGCCAGCCTTGGGGAGACTGCCATAGCTGGGGCCAGTCTCAGCGCATCTACCCTCTGGGGTATCTGCGTCAGGCAGGGCTGTACGGAGGCTCTTCGTTGGGTACATGTGGGTGTAGCTGCTCGGCAGCCATAGCTGCCTTCGTCATCGTCAGAGTGGCTCATCGGCACTGACGACTACACTGCAATTCACGATCTTCATCTTGGTGGATGACGCTGGCCTCAGGGAGGCTGTTTCAGTGTAGCGCTGGACTCTGGGAGTGGGGTTGTGTGTGGAGTGTGAGTGCTGAGGTGGCGAGACACTGGGTTAAACTCTGTAACGATAATTGGGGTTAATTGAGTTGCGTTGGCTCATCATCAGTGTGATATTCCCATTGTGATCTTCGCAGTGTCATCTTGTGATTGGTTGTTGGGAGTTTGTCAGAGAGAGAGAAACACAGTGTGTATTCTCCCCATCTGTCCATAGTTGCTCTTCCGCTGCTTATCTCTGGTCTGTGTGCAGTTTGGACTCTGTCTCTCCTCCCCTTGGTCTTATGCATGTATGGGCATGTGTGAGATACTTTGTGTGTGAGTGGCGAGAAAATTGTCAGGCAACCAAGTTCATAACAGCGAGAGAGAGAGAGAGAGAGAGAGAGAGAGAGAGAGAGAGAGAGAGAGAGAGAGAGAGAGAGTTCAGAACAACAGAGAACAATAATCAACAAAGAATGAATTCTTATTTTTCCTCTTATTCGCTTTTCCTCCTCCAATCTCCCTCCTTTGAACCGATTGACCTACCATAGCCTATGCACACAACCAGGCAGTGTCGTAACACCACCCAGTCGGACATGGCATGCCAAGCCTGTTCAGCACTCTATGACCTTACCAGCAGAGCTTACTCGCAGTCCTGATCAGGTGTGGTGTGGGGAAGACGAGGGGGAAGCGAGTGGAGAATTTGAAGAGCGGAGATGAGGGGAAGGGAAGGACGAGGACACAGATAGTTACACGAATGATGGCTATGGTGGGAAGCTAGCATGCAAGTCGATTGGGCCATGGGGCGATCTCACATCCATCTCCATGCCATTGGACAAATGGTGCATACGAGAAACGCGGAAGGCGAAGAGCTGCAAGAGCAGGCAAAACGAGGGATGCGAGCATTTAAACCGCCAGTATCCCAGCTAGAAAATTAAAGTCGTGGCGTGCACATTGCCACAAGTCTGGGGAAGTACCGGGCTGCCGTTTCACGGCGCATCCATCCAGGCAAAACAGGTCGCATTCGAGGCCCGCTTTGTGTGGATGGATGTCCAGCGAAATGCTACCCCAGTACTCCTCGAGAGTCGGCGGAATGCACACCTCGATTTTGATTTTCCAGCTGAGAAACGTACTGGTGGTTTAAAAATTGTGCATGCATGCCCGCTGTTAAACGACCAGTTCGGCCAAAAGCTCGCCGGTGTCTGTGCCAGAGACAGGGATCGTACCAGGGGCTTGTGGGAAACTCCGACTATCCTTATTCGGCAATTTTTGGTTATAGTTCCAGTGAAAAAAAAATGATTTCTTTCTTTTTCTTTTTTTTTCTTTTTTTTTCAAAAAACGCATCATTTCATTCCAAAATTCCTATGGTTGAGGCCGGGGTCCTCACAATTCAACCCGGGGTAACCCTGGCAGCTTCAACCAGTTTCGCTTGTAAGACTTATGTCTTCAATGGAGCTCCAACATGTCTAAGCTACTTCTGTCCTAAATTCCTTGCCCGTCCTAGCAGAATAGTAATCCTATCCCTTTATCATACCAATCCTATTCACAGACCTATTACAGTCTGAACCCGGCCCCGTGCGACCGAGAGGAACTCTTTGTTCCTTTCAAGTCCCGTGGCACTCTCCCACCCAACCCGACCGTTTGCAGCCTACGGTGGCCGCCGACTGAAACCGAGTGCACCTGGTTCTAACTATTTAACCTTATCTACTAACTACTATACTGCCTACCTACTCCACCAGGCTGAGAACTTCAGCTTTTTGTCTCTTGTAACCTGTAATACTTTATTTGTCTTATCTTATACATCTATTTATTATTGATTACTCTAGGAAGTTGTACTACTAGCTTCTAAACGAGCTTTAGATCGCTTAAAAGCCAATTTAGCTTCAATAAATTTGTTTCTTCCCTTTTGCTTGAAGCAAGTTTTGTTGAGCAAGTTTTAGAGTTCCGGGCCCAGGTGATTTGGAACCATCTGGTTCCAGATCTATTCCTTCCCCTGTCCGCGTTCCTTCTCCAATCCGCCCTGATCTCATGCAAGAGCAGTTTCCTGAAAAGCTTCTCAGCCTTTGCGTCTGACGCTTCTTGTCCTTTGAATCTCAAATCATTGCGGACGACCCAGATTACCCATAACATCACTGCTCTGCAGACTTGTGCCTCATAGCCCCATCCCTTGTCATTCGCTGTGCCTTCTGGCAATGTTCCCAGTAGGGTCCATCTTTCACCTGTCAGGTCTGCTCTACCAGACCATTGCTTCCAATGTGCATGCCACCAATCCCACCACTTTCTGGATTTCGGGCACGCCCACCATATGTGGTGCATAGTCTCAAAGACCCAATCGCACCTGTCACAGGCTTCTTTAACCGACATCCCTCTCTGTCTCAGCCACCTAGCGACTGGCATTGCATGGTGGGACTGAAGCCACAGTCGTGAAGCAAGTTTTTGTGACGGAATTTTCCCCAGCTGGTCCCGAAGAGTCTTCAACTCCTTTGAGCTCGGTGGGTCGAGGTGTGGTAGAGCTTTCTGCCATTCCTCAATGGATGCCCTGCTTATCGGTTGATCTCTCGAGTGTCTTTTGTGTTGGACAGCTCCTGTTTGATTCCTCAGTTCCCACACGACTTCTTCTTCGCCTTGCTTCCATCCCCAGCTCTGTTGATCTATTCTCATAGTCGCATGAGCTGTGCCATTTGCCTCTAGTTGCCACGTTGGTGATCCCCTTTTTGTTTCCACTTGACTCTCGTATCACTTGTAGATTCCTGAAGTCGTGGTCGACTGATGTTCCCACCTTCTTTAGTTCCGGCAGTCCTTGAGCACTTGCCCTGTGATACATAGCAAGAGTGCACTTCCCCAGGTTTTCTGTATCCGGTATGAAGGCTGGAAGCGAAGCTGAAAAACTAATTCTCTCTTGATAGTGGACTGGCGCATATATCGTCATTATCGACCAGTCCTCTTCTCCCAATTCCAGTTTGATCCAGGCAAGCCTCCCATTAGGGTCTACATATATATATCTATCTCTACTACTTCTAGGTCTTTATCAATCAGTATTGCTACTCCTTTCGTTCCCTCTGCACGGGCCCACACCTGCGGGCCCTGCCACCAGCCTTGTATTTCTTTCAATTTTTGTTCATCCAATTTAGTTTCCTGTAGACAAGTTACCTGAACATTCTGTGTGTGAATCCATTCCCGTAATCGTGCTTTTTTGCATTTCCCATTTGTGTTGCCTAAGCTCCAAACATTCCACGTTGCCAATTTAACTCTTGGCGGGAGGGCCATTCATTGGGTTCTTTCCGCGCAGGTTTTGGATGCGGAACTTCAATTTGCTTTTTTCTTTTTGCGTGTCCTTGCCCTTCTCCTTTTTTCCCTTCTCCTCTTTTGTCTCTTGTGACGCTGGAGGAGGTGGGAGGGGGGAGGGTATAGCCAGGGATTCTGCAAACATCATGGAGCTTAAGGTATCAGTCAGGTTCGACCTATCGATCCACACTGCCAGTGTTTTCGCTGCTATTTCCCTGAATATTTCTATGTTATCCAATGTGTCATTTTCGATATCGAGGAAATGAGCCAGCGGGGTCCATGGTATCTATTGATTACTGCGGCTCTGCAGCGCTCCAGGGTCCCCTCTCAAGGCTGCGAAAACAACGTGCATAACCATCTTTTCTCCCCTTGAACTGTTGACCAGGAGTCGGCCCCGCTTAGGTTCCGGGAGGATGGTGCTGGAGCAACAGTTTTCCAGGACAGTTGCTTTAATTTCCTTTATCAGTTTAGCGTCTGACAGGAAACCATTTGACGTTATCGCCGGTAGGGACTGAGAATCATTGTGGTCTGTCTTTGTAAGTACCATCGGCCCGTCTTGGGACATTGTGCAAATCTGCTGTCTTGGCCCTGTCTGCTCGTGACATTGTTTGCATCGGAGGACCCAAAAACAGTTGTTTCGTGCTTTGATTTATATGAGATCCTTGCCGTTTCGGGGCTCCGTTTCCTTTTCTGATCGAGGTTTTGACTTTCTTTACGGGAGACCTACCTATCTGAAAAGGGCTACCCTTTGACGTTGATCCTGCGGTATCCTCCCTGTCAAAAGCAATTATCGTGTCTATACAATCCGCATAATCCTCTTCTGACGGGGATACTTCAATGTTGGGTTCCTCTTTCTCTTCCTTTTGGCCGCCCGGTGATTCCAAGTCGTAGATCTTGTTCTCATAGACCCTGGGAGAGTCTGAGGTGCCAATTAGTACCATCAGGCCTATCTTGGCCCTTCTTCTTCATCCTCTTCCTCCTCCTCCTCTTCGTTCGAGGGGTAAGAGTCCTCACTTTGGGGCTCTTTTTCCGATAGCTGCTCCTCTTTTTCTTTCCCTTCCCCCTCCTCCTCTTCTTCTCCCACGTCTTGTTTCAATACTTCTTCCATCTCTGGATCCCCTTCTTCCACTTCTTCTCGCTTACGCTTTTCCCTGCCTTTCAATACGTCCTCCTCCATCTCGTCCCTTGCGTCCGTTCCTTCACTATCCCCTCCAACAGGGGATTCGTGAAAACCTCACAATCGGAGAAAACCTAACATTTCTTATAGAATGAAAAAGTAAAAGTCAAACTGTTATTTTTACACAAAAAAGAGCATTTTTTATCGTTTTGCGATAAAGGAGGCAAAAAATCAGGTGAAAAGTCTAGCGTTCCTCAAAATGTGCAAGAAAACCCTTCCTTGCAAAATGTTTTTATATGACTAGGCAAAAAAACAGAGTTCAAACACGGTAATTTTTAAGGATAACAAGGCAAACTTGAAAGATGTAAAAAAAACGTGCTTTTGTGAATACTCATTTATAGGACTATAAGTCAGTTTTCGCAGTTAGGTAAAAGCCAAGCTCTGCACAAAATAATTTATAGGGCTATAAATCACTTTTGAACTTAACAATAAAAACCTTATCAATATTTGCCTCGGAGACACCTTGAAATTCTTAACCAAACACGAGTTTAAAATAAAAATATAGGGAAAAAAATTAAAACAAACAATAAAAAATAATATATTCGTCCACGTATGGGAAACCATGTTCAAGCGAACGTAAAAAAGGAGAATAGGAGAATATGTTTGCGCATTCCGAAAACCCCCGAATAAATTCATCATGCTACACATCTTACAGGACTATAAACACAATTTATTTTGGATAACAAAAAATCAGGATATTTCAGTTCTTGAACCTACAGTGCTTCACCAGGTCGTGATTTTCTATGAAAAAAACCGCTTTTTTCCTCGCCCCCTCCAGTAGTTCTGAAAATTTAATTTTCTGTTCTTTTTTTTAAGGATGTTTCACTTCACGTAGAATTTTATTCCTGGAGGAGACCTGAAAAACGTACTATCATAATCTTGAATAGATTTCGTGCAAACCTAACAATTTGTTTTGTTAGGTTTTCACGAATCCTATGTTCTCCGTCTTCTTCTCTATCTCCATCTTCCAACTAGGTCTTCCCCCCTTCCTTTGTAATTCCATCCTCTACCGCCGTCCCCATATTCTGGTCCTGTTCTGGGCCCGTTTTTAACCTGCCTGAACCAAAAGGCAGGTTCGGCCCTCCATCCGCCTCTTTCATCTCCACCTCCCTCCTTCCTTCCCCACTCTTACTCGTACCTTCGTCCCTCCCCGACTTTGGTAGTGAATTTTTTGGATCTGGAGTCTTCTTTGACGCTGGTGATTTCTCACCTTTCTTATCCTTGTCTGCTTTTTTTCCTTTGTGACTCTGGCCCGGCTCTTTCCCCTTCACCTTTTCAGCATACGAGGCCAATTTCTTTCTCGGGCAGTCCAGGTCATCGTCCGAGTGAAAGTGCTGTCTGCATTTCGAACACCAAGGCGTGGTGGCACAAACCACCTCAATATCCACATACCCATCCTTTCCCATGTCTACCACTAGATATCGTTTGTATCTTCCCAGAGTTTTGTTCGGTCATCCAAGGGCGGAAGGATACCGTGTACTGTTTGTTGTCCAGTTCGATCTTAGTCTGCCCTACACGGAGCATATAAGTGGCGATTTCTTTGGCTGTGGCTACATATGTACCTAGGTTCCTCCCTTCGTTGTGGAATTAACCTCTTTTGGGGGGAGCCAGCACTTCGTTTCTAGTGGCCCAACCGTTTTCATAAATACGCACTAGCCTTTTTTTCACGTCGATCGACAGGGACATTGACTCCTCTCCGAAAAAAATAGACACTGCATGTTCTCGGAGCCATTCCGCCTGCACACAATAGACTTCAGGATTTACCGTCACTTTTACATAATCGTCGCCCACTTCCACGATAATGGGGGCTAGCTTCTTAGGTAGCACTCCATCGGAATAGCACTTGGAGAGGATTTCCCTGATCCGTTTCTTTTCCTCCTCGGACATGTCAAGGGAGGAAATCGGCGGGTCTGCCATGAGAAAACCCTACTCTCCGTGATATGCCTATAATAGGGGGTCGTTCCTCCTAATACACCTAGATTAACCTAACCCTCACATTTAATTAGATTCAATGACAACTTCCAGAGGCTTCAATAAACAAGGGTGAAAATCCCCCCTCCCCCTGGTGTTATGGCTGGTGGAGAGTATACCTCGACCCTCAGGGCCTGTTCACTGTGCTCTGCTCCGTGTCCTCTACTTGAACTGTTGTTCTCTTCTGGGTTCCCTTTCCCTTCCTAGGGGTGGAAGGCTTAACGTCGTCTTCGCATCTCCAATATATCCTGTGATGGTTGCCATATACGTTACGCGTGCTCACTGGTCTCTTCTGTAGGTCTGGTTCCTATTCTGTCTCCCGATATCCCACGGGCAGAGCTACACCATAGATACTATGGTGTGAATAGTCTCCGCGAAAGTCTCCCCACCTCGGAAATACCGAGGAAGAAGCTCCTCCCCAGAGGACAAAGCGATAAGCAACTGGTTTCCCCTCGCGAGTAGCCGCCTCCGTTCCCGGATGGGTCTCGCGAAGTTAGCGCCGTGCGTAGCGCAGCGCAGCGCCGAACCTTCCGGGCGGTCTCTTTCAGAGGCACAGACACAGGCAATCCCAAACTGCGGGAGGTGCAGAACTGATTTTTTTATTTTATTTTTTTTAACAACATCCTGTGAAGACCTCGACCATGTCGAGGCTTTCTAGTGGATGACTCCGTAACAACATCCTGTGAAGACCTTAGGGTCAGATCCCACTACCCTGGATTATTCATTTTTCACCCTCGATTACGAAGATCAACGGTCAGAAATGAACAGTAGGGGCTAGTGGGATCTGGCCCTTAGAGTCTGGGTGAGACTTAATCATATTGAATAAAATTTCCATTTGATAAAAACAATATGGGGCAAGGGGGCAACCCTGCCTGAGGGACCGGGGTTACCTTGCATGGTTGGGCCTCGCTGCACTACTCTCCAAATGTGCAAACCGAGAATGAATCTTCTGCTAGAACATGGAAAGATGCACCGCCATATTTTTTGTCTTTTGTGCATGTGGCGAGTAGTGCAGCGAGGCCCAAAACCATTCCCCACCACTCTCCCATGAGATCCATGATATGTTTTTTTTTTTGTTTTTTTTCATGATATATTCGTATCGACCCATGATGTACGGTGAACTGATGTTTTTCCAGACAAAAGCAAAAGAATAAGGGCATTGGAAGGCCTCGCTGCACCACTCTCGACATGCACAAAAGACAAAAATCTTGGCGGTGTATCTTTCCGAATTGTAGCGGAAGATTCACTCTCGTTTTGCACATCTCGAGAGTAGTGCGGCGAGGCCAATTGTCACACTGGGACATTTTCTTCTTTTTTTTTTTTCTTTTTTTTTCTTTTTTTGACACTGGGACATTTTCAGGATATATAGGACCTCTTTTCTGATCAGACCTGGATGTACCGGACCGCATTTGACCCGTATTTGGTGCACTTTTCAGTCCAGATACAGCTATACTAACCGCCGGCGGGCGTTCTATTCGATGAGGGTATATTACCCTAAGGGCGTACTCACACTAGCTCTGTCTTAAATGCATCTGACCGCATTTACGGACGCACATGGACGCATCTGACCGCAATTACGCCCACAAATACATTAGGTGAAAAAGTCGTTGTGTGAGCGTGCCCTAACTCAGAAGAAGGCTCGCTGCCAAACTGTTGGGTTCACAGCGCATCCGTTGGCAGACGTGACCGCAGCCAACAAGAAAGATCCGCCGCAGGAAGCTGTATCTGGACTGAAAGCGCACCAAATACGCTCTCTGCCGATAGATACTCTTCAGCAGCTTGATTAGAAAAATCAGAGCTATGTGACAGTTT
>BFEA01000766.1:520806-533435 GCA_003427395.1 Chara braunii
TCTCTATCTCCGTGCTGCTAACCACTGCCTCGTTCTCGATCTCGACCTGGAACGGATTCAGGAGAGGCGGCACTTACGTCGACTTGGAGCCCACACGAAGCTTGAGGCCACAGGATGGGCAAACGACCACTCACCCCTCTCTCCGCCGCTACGTTAGTATGCTCACAACAGCGCCCCCGCTGCATGAAATCCTGCCATCGCGCCGTGGTCTACCTCCCACCTCCCCGCCTCGTGAGGGTGGGACTGTCGGCACTCCCTTTGCCCAGCAGTCGGTAGGTGCGGCATCCTACCCAAGTCGGCAAATCGGTTTGGCCCATCCCTTATTGTTATTCAAATGGAAATTTTATTAAATATTCAAGTAGGTGAGGGCATACATCACCGACTTGCGACTTGGGTCGGCAGTTACGGCACCGGCACCATCGACCGACGGTCCCAGGGCAAGGTCCCACTTGCACGGTGATTAAGAGATTCTGGCCGTTGATCTTCGCAATCTACGGTCAATATCGCGTAATTCGTGGAAGTGGGACCTACTGGTAGCCGCCCGGCGGGACCCCGAGAGACGGACAGGCTGAATATTCTGAATTTTTTTTATTTATTTTAATGTTTTTCTTTAAATATAAAATAACGTTAAAAGTAGTGGTATTTCACTGGCGCCGTAGAAAAAGGCTGAACATTGGGCCTTTTTCCAATAAAAAAAAAGAAGAAAATTTCTTCTTCTTTTTTTTTTTTTTTGGCGCTCCCATCGATTTCAGTCTTTCCGTTTGGACACTGGTAGGTCGGGACAGTGGTCCGGACGCAGGTCGGGACAGTGGTCCGGACGCAGGTCGGGACACAGGGTCTGCTAACAGGCCCGGGGCAAGGTCCCACTTGCGCAAATTAGGAGATTTGGGCCGTTGATCTTTGCTATCTACGGTCAGCATCTCTTAATTCGTGCAAGTGGGACCTACACCCCGGTCTTGGATTTGGGGGGGGGGGACCCTCGCCGTCCTCGTGAAAAGCACAAGTGTAGCGACACCCGAAGGGCCTCGCTCCACTACTCTCGACATGCACAAAAGACAAAAATCATTACGTACGATGTATCTTTCCACGTTCTAAGCCGAAGATTCACTCTCGTTTTGCGTTGCACATTTTTTGGATTTGGAGAGTGGTGCAGCGAGGTGAATCTTCGGCTTAGAACGTGGAAAGATACATCGAACGTAATGATTTTTGTTTTTGGATTTGGAGAGTGGTGCAGCGAGGCCCAAAAATTGCCCTGCGTTGACTCAAAACGCGGGAGGGGAAAAAAAAAAAAACAACGCGGGAGGGAAAAAAAACAAGAAAGAAAAAAAAAGAAAAAAAAAGAAAAAAAGGGAAAAAAAAAGAAAAAAAAAAGGGGACGCAACCAACTGGCCTCGCCGCACCACTCACCAAGTGCACAAAAGACAAAAAGACAAAACGACAAAAAGACAAAAAAATGCTGCTGTGTATGTGTCCATGTTCATAGGAAAGATTCGTTCCTTTGGACCACATTTGTTGGTGAGTTGCGCGCCGAGGCGCTTAAAAGAGAACGGCCTTCGAGGGGCCAAGTCCCAGTAGCAGGGTTGAGTTACCTCAGCGCCTGAATGTGGACGTGTTTGTGGAGACGTGCAGAAATCGTGTTGAGTTTCCTCAACCGCACATCTCCACATACGCGTCCAGATTCAGGCGTTGAGGAAACTCAAACCTTGCTACTGGGACTTGGCCCGAGGGACTCCGCGGAAGTTTGTGGGCCTCAGGTAAAGTTCCGCGGCGGAGTTTTCTGGGCCCGCATCCCTGTGGGGTCCAAGCCTGAGATACAGATATGTGCTCGAATCGCGGTGGAATCAGACGAGTGATTATGGGCCAGATCCCACTAGCCCCTATTGTTCATTTTCTGACCGTTGATCATCGTAATCGAGGGTGAAAAATGAATAATCCAGGGTAGAAAGGTGGGGACAATGGCTGCCGCGATTGGCGACAGGGGGGCTCGGTCTCCCGTTTCCTTGGATCATCGATCTGCTTTGGCCAATCAGGAATCCTCAACTAGCCAGGTGGGAGGGGGTACAAAGGGTGCACAGGGTGCTTTTCTGAATGGAAATTGCCAAAGGAGGAAAGATTCGCACAGACAGTTCCCAGATTCCCATCCCGATTCGGAAAGGCAAACCATCCTCCAAGATTCTCCACTTTTACTTTCTGAACAACCAGTACCCCAGGATGACCACAGGGCCCACCCATAGTTAAACACCCCTAGCCATCCCCCCACATTTTTTGAATGAATCTGGCCCAACGGATATTTTGAATGCACCTGGATGAGATCCACAAGCTAAGAAGATTCCTTTGCAATGTTGGGGTGCTTGGTGCTGACTACTAGTGCTTTGGGTTCTTGTTTGCTAGGGCTGGACCCCACAGGCTCGCGGTGTCTAGCATCCGCCAGCACAAATCGTAGCCATCCGGAATGGGCAAGCGAAAAGGGACTCCCCTGCCACAGCAGATTTCCGCTCGTCCGCAGGTTTAGGTTACCAGATCAGGAAGACTTGCCCGTTCAGGCAAGTGCGCCTCCCCCTCTCTTTCAGCACACCGTCCAATCCCTGTGCCTCCTTTCCGCACGGGATGGCTGAATCAAGAGGGTAGCCTCAGGGCTACCATGTTGTTTTGCCACCATATTTAGGAAACTGGAGTGCCACGAAGGAATTTCCCATCATGACCCTATGCGGAAACGTCCGCCCAAAGTTTTCCTGGCTGCTCCCTGTGGCCTGTGGGGTCTGAAAAAAAACCTCCGCGCCAATCCATACGCTTCCCCGCACGGCTGTGGGGTCCAGACCTTAGTGCTGCTGCCTCTTTATTTGTACTTGTCAACAGCCCGGTGAGAAAATTTTTGTGACGGCCTGAGTTCCCGCCTGTGGAACATTAGTGCTAACGGTAGTATTCTATTGTTTGATTCTCGCGCTACATGCCAGGCCTCGCCTGAAGGAGATCGGGGGCTTTCTTCTGGCTGAAGCAGGGTGAGGGGAAGCACCCGTTATGAAAGAACCGGACGGGCGGGAAGAGGACTGACACAGCACTTTTCGGTGATGGGTTACGGGCGGTAGTACGTAAGACATAAATTCCAGAAGAATCGGACTAGTGAACACGAGTGTCACAAGGGAGACAAAGGGATATCAAAATCGTCAAAGATGGGATTTTCAGGATGCTTTGGGTATGCATCTGCACAAAGAATATGACAAATGTGGGTAAACGTCTACATCAGTATCATTCCGGATAAGAGTCTCACCATGCTTCTTGAACATGCGCGGTTGCTTCCTTGGGAATCAACTTTTCAATTCTTGAAAGCTTTCCTTGAACTCGTTTCGAACGTTTTGAAATAATTATCTCGCATCCGAACACTGGAACGCTCTGGCCACAAAGCAACAATGGAAAGGGCAACTATACAGGAGATCGAGAGACAAGGCCAAGGTCTCTTTGGCAAAATAACTCAGTGAATTCACCTTCCTCAGGAGATTCGCTACACAGGTGGACGAAATGTGTAGAGGGATTGTGGTTATTGGTAGTTGTTTTACGTAAGGAGATGTTAAAGTTAGCTATGGCGAGAGATTAAGGAGGCAAATGAAAAGAACGTGTGTTTGGGAAAAGAGGGGAGATGAGCGAGGAAAGTTGAGTCATGCTGCTTTCCTTGTCTGTCTTCATTAAACGGGTAGGCTTAGATTAACATTCCAACGGTCGTGCGTCCTTGCGTCTGTGCGGCCGCACACTTCTACGTGTGGACTGTGGCCCTAACTCTCTCCACACCTCCTTCAAGGTGCACAAGGCGAAGTCACACGCACAACACCTTCACACAAATCTTACGCCATGAGTGTAATGTCACCGCACCTAACTTTCGACAGTACGTTGACACCATCGCTTGAAGTGCCCAAATATTATGTGTCAATCAAAAATTATCACGCCCATTTGTCAAGACAATAATTGCATCACTAGTTTTTAATCAACATTCTCGGATGCTGACAAGCGTCCAAACTCAAATTTTAAAAACTTTAGTCTTTCATTCATAGGTTTTGTTTGAATAACTTTTGGCAGGTACACCAATCTCATCAAGTCACGCAATTAAAAATATAAATCTTTAATAAATGGTCGGACAGTGTCGAACATTAAAAATGCAAAGCAAATATTTTTATAAGGGTTCATGCCCCAACACCGTCCAACCCGATCTCAATCATCTCTCACTCATCCGAAAGTCAAGAGACCCTTACACCAATTCCAACCTGATCACATCCAATCCCATCCTGACTCACCCAATTCCTATGAATCCAATCCATGATCGCATTTGACTCGGACCCCAACCAGCGACCATACTTGCATCCTGCCAATTGACACATATCTCGTCCAATCCACTGATGATCAGATACCACTCATCTGATTCCAACCTGTGGTTATGACAAAGCACAACATGGAGAAAGAGGAGGAGGAAGGTACATCGTGGATGGAGGAAGATATGAGAGCTACGATGGAACTTTTTCTTTCCATACCTCTTTCCCCTCTTTATCTTTTTCCTCGTCCTTTCTCTCCACATCTTTGTTCTTCATCTTCGCTCCCTCCTTTACCAGCCCCCTCCACGTTTTGTTTTCTTTTTTCTGCTTACATGTTTCCTCCTTCTCTGCCCCCGGCCCTCTGCYCCYCCCCCCCCCCYCCYGCTATCCTGATCTCCTTCATCCCGCCAGCAAGTTCCCCCCCCCCTTCTTTTTCACAATAAAAAATCGATCGCACTTGATCATCGATCAATCAGTCAATCAATCACAAATTATAGTCGATCTTCCTTCCAGTATGATATATGAGCGAAGAAAAAAAAAACGACGGGATGGAACAAGAGATAAAAAGAAGACGAAGGACGAGCGAAACCTGGAGAACAAGAGGAGGGAAGACTGATGGGAGAGGATGGCGATGAGTAGCAAGACAACATGGTGGAGAGCGGGACAAAAACAACAAGCGAAGGACAAAACTATAGGGTGGTCAAGGAGATGGAGAAAACAAATGAGGAAGGGAGCGTGGAGAAAATGCCGAGGAGGGCAAACTTATGTGAGAGAATGGCGAGAGAATGACAACCAGTAGCAACACAACAACGTGGACAAAATGATGAATCGGTCATGCAGAAAATGAGGGAGGAGAATGACAAAACCACAAGGTGGAAAAAAACACGAGCACAGAGGATAGTGAAAAAGATGAGGGAGGAATGACGATGAACAACAACATGACAAAGCAAAATATTTATTTTACTCGTGTTCCTTTTTATTTTTTTTCCAATAAAAAGTTACCAGTGGCCTTTACAACTAGTTCTACTTTTGTTTTTTTTTTATCTTCCTTTCTGCTCTCATTTGTGTCAATGATAATTGTGGAGCATACAGCGTTAAAACTCGATTTTGAAAGTTTTATATATAAATCCCACTTTAATTTATCATGTGAATTTCGGAGCCACATTCTGCAGCTTTCTTTTACATGAATTCAACTTAAGACCTGAAATCTTATTTGTTGGTTTGCAGGTTTTTTAGATACATTAAATTGAAAAAACATTGAATCTGATTTATTTTTATTATTTTTTCAACATGCTCCATTGGGCTTCTTATTATTATAAGAAAGCGCGTTTATTTTTCATAAGTATCGGAGGGGGGGAATGTGAAAATCCCTTGAACGTCTGTCACCCACCATGTTGATCATTTGCTTATCGAGTTTTTTTTTTTTTTTTTTTTTCTTGAAACAAGTCGAACCCATCATGACGAAACCGCAGCGCAAAGACGGGGATGAGATGAAATGCGAAGGAGGGCGATGTCATGGGAGTGGACAGTATAATGACCCCATAACGCTAAGCCTTTTCAGTTTTTTATTAAAAAAGTAAAAAAAAAACGTTGAGCCCAACTTGAACACACCAGCCACCAACTGTCATAACTCAGGGCATACTTATTTTTAGACTACTTTACTTATTTTTAGACGGAATTGCGTCCAGATGCATATAAGTCCGACCGTAAATGCGGTCGGTTGTGTAGCATCGTATTCGTGTTCGGTGGTCAAACCCAAAAGTTTGTGACCGAACGTGACCGAATGTTAAAACCCTCCGAATGCGAACATAAAAATATTAAAAATATATATATACAAATACCAAAAATATATATAACTTCTCATAAAAATATGGAAAAAATAATAATATGAAATAATAATACAAAGAACTTTTCAATGGGAAACATGTTTAAGGTTGTAGCCAAATATATGAGTTAAAAATAAAAAACCTATAAAAAAAATCATTGAAAAAACATGTTCGACAAATGACATTCGGAAGGTGTTCGGTTGAACACCCGAACGTGTTTGGGCGTTTGTGAAAGCCTTGAACACGTTTGGTGTGCTACACAGGCGGTTGGGTATATGTAAAATAATGATAGTGTAAGTACGCCCTCAATTTGAACACCCCTAAACCGTTGAAATACAAACATGAGTTCAAACTCCACTGGAAGCAAATGAACAAAATACAACAATTTTGAATTACGTGGGGACAGATAGTTCGATAATCATATATCAAGGTCATCACGAAGAGAAAATTGGCGGTCTATCTTTTCATGTTTTGGAGGAGGATTTGTTATTCCAAAAAAAAAAATAATAATAAATAAAAAAAATTGTTGGACATTTGGTGGATAGCGAGACCAAGTTCTCGCTCCATAACTCTCCAAGTGGCAGGGTATCTTTCGATGTTGTAGAGGAGGATTCATTCTCATCTGGGTTGGACACTTGGGCGTAGCTGGGCCAATGCCTCCTTCCTCAACTCTCCATGTATGATATCAAAATAAATCCTCCTCTAAAGTATGAAAAAATACAGCGCCATATCCTTTTTCGGTCTTTTGTGCATAAGTCTGCCCTCACTTCCCACTGTGTTGCACGTCCAATTATAAGTTGACTAGTAATTTTGAGTCGTGGAGTGAGATCCTCAACTTTCCAAACGCCAAGGAAACGACAAAAAAAAAACAACGAAACAACTCATGTTGTGCATATGTCAGCTCTCTCTTCTCGCTATATTGCCCGTTCAGTTTTAAGTTCACTGGTGATTTTGAGTCGTGGAGCAAGGCCCTGGCCCCGCCAACTGCCAAGAAAACGACAAAAGGAAAAAAAAAACGACTTCTGCTCACCAGAAATGTGCAGGGCCTCGCTCCCCGACTCTTCACATGCACAAAGGACAAAAAACAAATTGGTGGTGTACCTTTTCATGTTTTGGAGGTTGATTCGTTCTTATCCATGTTGGACATTTGGGCAGTCACAGGGCTAGGCCCCGCTCTCTGCTGCCGCCCAACTGTCCAACATTGATGAGAATGAATCATCCTCATGAACATGGAAAGATACACTGCCAATTGTTTTTGGTCTTTAGTGCATGTGGAGAGTCGTTGAGTGAGGCCCTGGCCCCACCACTCATCAAGAAGAAGAAGACGAAGAAGAAAAAGAAACGACTTCTAATCACAAAAAATGTGCAAAGGGAGAGCGAATCTTTTGCACGAGCATGGAAAGATACACCAATATATGTTTTGTCTTTGTGCATGTGGAGAGCAGCGGGGCGAGGTTTCCAGCACCACGTTTGGCTGCTATGTACTTAACAACTCATATTCAAACATGCGCAAAAACCAGCCGCACGAGTAGTGGTGTCTGCTGGGCCTGCCCCCCCCCCCCCCGCCCTTTCTCCGAGTGTTTTCCCAAGGTTGTTAGTCCGGCCTTGCAGGGGCGTCACGCGAGACCTGTCTCTTATACACATCTAGATGTGTATAAGAGACAGGGCGTCACGCGAGACCGCTGCATGCCTTAGTAAGAGTAAAGAAAAAAAAAATCTTCCAATTCCAAGAAGTGTTGTTTCCCTTTTCAGCGTGTGCGTGCAAAATGAATTCATAAGCATGTGCTTGCTATTGCACACACAACCCTTATTTGAAACCCTTTTTGATGTTTCTCCTTGCGGTTTGTGTCTGTTGTTCCCCCTCTTCTACTGTTCTCGATTTGGCAACTCTACAATAGCATCCTCCATTGCCCCACAACGCCGCTCAGTACACCGGGCTAATTTACTCGCCAATTGATGCAGACAATAACGTTTTAGACGAACTCATCTTCTACATGTGCAACCCCCAATCCACCATGATGCTCGTCTCTGCATAGCAACCCTAATGGAACAATCCCTCTCTGTTCAGATCGTCTCTTTGGAAAGAAGAACCCCGTGTGTTCACTTTGCTGCAAATAAATGGCTTCATGAGCACCAGAGCATCAATGGGCCACACTTGACCGCACACGTGGCAAACTGCAACCCCCACTTTGGGAATAACCACCTATAGGAACAACTGCAAATGAAATTTTGCAATCGTGGGGAATGCCCTATGAGGAGGGAAGACTTCTTCATTCTCGCGTACGAACATTGGATCCTAGACTGTTCGTGAAACACCACCACATGCACTCCCGTGCCCTAGCATGTTACGAATTGAAAGTTGATTCCATCATAACCTTGGGCCCTTGATTCCGGAGCAGGACGCAAAACCTGTATTTGCCCACATCATATACGTCTATGATCTACAAGACCACATTGGTGCAACATTAATCCGTTCGAGTGGTCTCTCCTTTCGACAAGATAGACCCCTTGAAGTCGTCCAAGCACTCAATCGATTTCTCTGAAAATTACACAGACTATTAGTGTAAGTGAATCGATGGGTGCGAGATCTTATCACAATTGTCAAGTTACCCGATAAAATGATTGAGTACTGACGCATCATATAATCAATCCGGACAAACGTCCCCTTGGTGAACACGAATGGAGATATAACTTACCGGAGAATCTCCACCAAGTATGTATTTTCATGACCAACAAACCAACCACTCGCGAAATCGTGGTGCACTAACAGACCATCTGTTCCCGAACCCGACTAACTATGTTTTTAATTTTAATCCCTTTCACTACCTCCCGCTCTTCCCCTCTGGTGAAGATGGTCAGTCCACAGAGCCCGAAGATCACGCCAATCCCAACAGCCACCGAATTGGTGCACGCGAGTTTTACATGTTCCACCTTAACACACAAGAAACAAAACGATTAACCATATTATTTGCTCGCGCCTATTTAAAACACATCTTGTATGGCGTTTTCAAAGATTGAGAATGGACGCTGCTCTACAATAACCTGCACCAAACTCAACTAGATGTTGAATACTACCAAAACGTCAACGATCAGGTCTTCCAACATGACAATGCATAAAACATTGGTTAGCGAATCATTCTACTTGGATCATTCACTCGTGGACAGCGAGATATGCATCGTCATTACCAAAATGCGATGGATACAGTTCAACAGCTCGGTGCCCCTGATCTCTTCGTGACAATCACATGCAATTTTACGGTACCAGAGTGGTCCGGGACCACTTGCCCCGCCAGGCCAGAAACAGATAAAAAAAAAATAAAAAATCTTTATTTTTATTTTTATTTAAAATTTGGGAAAGAATTTCAATGTGATCCTGCGACAAAAGTTGTTCAGTTGATTTTTCTGCTTAGCTTCGTTTATTTTCAGACTTCTTCGATTTTTTTTATTTTTATTTTTTGCTCGGACCTTCCCTAGTCATTGCACTGTCGGGCTGCCCGGGAAACTAGGTGACCCAGGTGGCTCGCCTGCTAGCCTAGATGCAATCCACATTGCCCGGAAATTGAAGTAATGCTACTCCCTGGCCAACAACCGTCAAGCAGACCTGACCTCCTCCCACATGTATTCAAATGATACTTGCATCAACTAATAGTATAATACAAAATATCCATTCCCGTTTTTCGGTCCACTGCAGTATAGCATGTACATATATAATTGAATTCCAAAAATGTGGTATTTCATTTGCACACTTGATCGTACTCCTTAACTTGAAAGATGACCACACAGTTTTGACACCTGAATAGATCGGCTCCGCTGTTCGTGTTGAACCCCCTGAAAATCCACAGCTGCGCGATCTCGTCCTCTCACATATGATACGTTGCCCCTGCAACGCGCATAATAAGAACGCCTCGTGCATGCATGATGGCTTAACTTGAAATATGACCACAAAGTCTTGACACCTGAATAGATCGACTCCGCTGTTCGTGTTGAAAACCCTGAAAATCCACAGCTGCACGATCTCATCCTTTCACATATGATATGTTGCCCTTGCAACGTGCATAATATGAACGCCTCGTGCATGCATGATGGCGACTGCACTCGTTACTTCCCAAAACCCTTCTCTGAATGAACCACGTGGAACAAAAACACTGAACAATGGATACACAATTTACCACCGTTGTGACCCCTCAAATGAAGGCCTTTGTGTCCAAAACGACGGCAACATCATCGACAACTCATGGGTTGTACCGTATAACCTTACCTCCTCCTCTATTGTTGTCATTTCAATGTTGAAACCTGCACGTCAGCAGCGGTCCATTCCTGCATGTATGAGTATATTTTGAAAAACCCAAATAAGGCGATGGTTACAGGTGCTATGAATGAATACAAACGACGAAATTTAATCATACCAAGAGAGACGCACGATCGTAGCAAGCAAAGTGACCTGGCGTATTTTGGAGTTTCCCATTTCCGAACGATACCCTTCTCCACACCGAAAACCGACAAAAACTATATTTCCCCAACCACACGAAGCAAAAGACTCTTAGAGGTTAAAGCCCTATGTGTGTGTGCGTGTGTGTGTGTGTGTGTGTTGTTTTAAAAGACCCCAGATTTTCTCTCTTATTCCCTTCACAAATCATCACAAGCCATCCATACCGAAAAAAAGGTTTTTTTTTTTTTTTTTTTTTTTTTTTTTTTTTTTTTTTTTTTTTTTTTTTTTTTTTTTTTTTTTTTTTTTTTAAAAAAAAATTTTTTTTTTTTTTTTTTTTTTTTTTTTTTTTGGTGCTAGTGGTGCTGGTAAAAGCAGGCACCACTAGCACCTGGGGAGAGACTCCGTCTATTGATGGGGAGCATCATCTGCTGGAAAGCGGGTCCAGCATCCCATATACAGAATAGATTTGGAGAACCCCTGCCAGCATTGATTACTCTGGAAGCCAGAGGATTGACTGAGCAGGTCTTTAGAAAAGGGGGAGAGAACCTCTTCATCCTGTGCCAAGTGCAAAAATAAATAAATAATTAAAAAATCCTGTGCCAGAAGCCAAATATCTGACGTTACAAACTAGTTCCTCCTTTCCCCACTTTTGTGAACTAGCTGAGGATTTTGAAAAAGGAGTAGACTTTTAAGCTAGCTATAGACGACATTGTAGAACCGTTTCTCCCTCCCTGGTCGACCAGCAAACCGCGGGCCTGCACCATGTCCATAGGGTACCGTCCACCCCCGGGGGGCACTGGGGCCGGATTTCACCCCATACGTATCAGATGAGAGTTTCCACCAGAGAGAAAGGGTGAGGTGTGAAAAAGGTGGTCTCATGGGGAAGGAGGGTTCGACCTTTAGTTCAGTCGTTAAAAAGGAGTTGATAATCCCTGCGGGGCTCTTGTTCTGTCACGCTGTCCCGCCCCCCTCCCCCCCCCCCCCCCCCCCCGCCGTATTTGAGCAATCCATCCCCCCCTGCTCCCCCGAGCCACTCTGTGCAAAAGCTTGTGAGCGCTCGCTTGATGTCCTGATTGCTACGTAAAATATCCACTTGTGGTTTGAGAGCATACTATTTGCTGTGTTAGTTCCAGCTGGATCTGCTCTTTGATTTGTTCTGCCAGTTCCACCCCTATTTGAATTACCTCTGGAAATCAGGTTTTCAGAAATCGTTTGTTTTTCCCCGAATAGAACGTACGTTCGAATATAACGTACGTACGTTGTATTCAAATACAACGTACGTATGTTGTATTCAATTTTTTTTTGGAACTTTGATTTTTCAAAAATAAAAAGAAAATCCGAAAAAAATAAAGTGTTATACCACCAGTACCTTCCCCAGTGTTGGGAAATTACGTGATACTGGCCAGTACCCGAAGTTTTCGGGCTTCGGACACAGCGTCGGCGATGTCACAAAAATCGTATTTTTCTTTTGCACGTGCACGAAAGAAAATCGAAAAAAAAAAGGTTTTTGTACTGCAATGATGTCGGGCAGGGCAGTCCAGGAGGCCGTGCTCACATTGTTGAATGCATCTCACAACAAAGACGGTCACATTCTGAACTTGTTGTTTTCTTTTTTTTATTTCTCTTTTGTTTGTCATGTGCCCCCTGCCAACGAGGCAGGGCGGAATCCGTGATCTTCTCTAGCTGTGTTTCCTCAGATGATTGTCAAGGTCATGCATCCAGCCGTTTTCAAGGCCGAATCCGTGTTTCCGTTTTTTTTTCTTTTTTTTCTTTTTCTGGAATCTGACAATCTGACTCCGTGATCTGCTCGAGCTGTGTTCCCTCAGAGGATTGTAACCCTGATCACACTGGCACTTACGGGAATGTATCTTGCCATTTTCACGGCCAAATCCCTGGTCCTGTTTTTTTTTTTTTTTTTTTTAGTTTCTGGAATCTGACAACTTGGCCACGGGGCTGAGATGCCCTCACTGAGGGCACACTCACACTAACACTTCCGGGAATGTATAGAGCTGCAATCACGTCCAGAGCTCGGTTTCTTTTTCTTGTTTTGTGAGTTTTCACGGCCGCAACTTTTCT